>VMDO01002948.1:0-154432 GCA_007922755.1 Pedetes capensis | reverse complement strand
AAAAAAAAAAAAAGGAAAGAACAAAGAAATTTGCCTTTCCGTTATTCCAGCTGCCTAAGCATGATGACATAAAATGGTGATCTTCTTCTAAGTACAGATCAACACAAAACCATCACTTAATATAGGGACCAGAAATCCTGGGCAAGAACAAAGAAATCACAACTCCACTGAGGTCTGGATCTGACAAAAAAATTACTATAAATTTTCCTCCTATAACTATCACTTTCTTCATCAGTTCTTCTCCAATATGCCGTAGCTGTCATTTGTAAAAGAATTTTAGTTCATCTTGCCACTGACTAATCTCTTCTCAGCATCATCTTCCTTTAACAGATAGACTCCAAAGAGAATGTTTTTTTGGCTTGAAGAAAAGTATAAGGATGCAAGCTTTGTATGTAGTGATTCCATTCTTTTTTTAACATATTGAAACTGTTTGGGAGAGAATATTTACTTTTTCTTGCTTTATCATCAGACCTCATAGCATTCTCTGAGGCCCTAGGTTTAATCCTCAGCACTGCAAAAACAGGAGAAAGATTTGGTAGCCCACTCCCAAAACAATCCCAAATCAATCTGCCATTGAAAACCCTATGAATAGCAAAGAAGCACTGACATAGTGCCAGGCATGGCACACTGTCAGAGAGTGTTTTGTTCTGTTGTACACAGGGTGGCTATAGGTCAGACCTTACTGGATGGCCCTTAAAACAACTTCCATGGACCCCTCATGTGAAGAATTAATACCCCTATTAGAAGTCCCTACTCCTCCTTAAGCAAACCTCTAGTTGAATTCCAGTCTTTCCTTCATATCACTAGCCTGCAAAATCTTTTTCTATTCCACCGTATGTGCCATAGAAATAATGCAGGTAAAGCCAGGCATCATAGCATATGCTATGATATCTGCATTTAGAAGGTGGAGGCAGGAGGATTATGAGTTCAAGGCCAGCTTGGGCTGCACAGAAATACCCTATCAGAGAAAAGAGAGTGACAGAGCAAGAGAGAAAAAGAGGAGGAGGGAGCGAAGAGGAGGAGGAGGAGGAGGGAGGAAGAGAAGAAAGGAAGAGGAGGAGAAGGGAGAGAAGAAGGAAGGAAGAGGAGGAGGAGGGAGGAAGGAAGGAAGGAAGGAGAGAATGTAATGAAAGTGAGCATGAAAAATATTCAAAAACAAGAAGCAGACTCCAAAGAGTCAGCATTTTATTTGTTAAATTTAAGCTACATGAAGAAACAAAAACTAATGAAATTATTCAGTTTTTAAATAAGCATAAAAAAGGAAGTAGACGCCAAGTTAAATTTTTCCAAGTATGGACTTATCTTGAAATGAGTTGTTCACCAAAGTAATACAGAGTGTTTGATAATTTGTTGTTGAGCTCATTGAAAATGTCAAGATGTTTCCAAGACAATTGGACTGAATTTGTCATTTATTACTTACTAAAGCAGGTGAAAAAGTTCATCAAAGTAAGTTCTTGTGTTGCCCTTCATTAAAAACCCTCTAGTCAAAGGAATGGACTGGGATTTAGCTCAGCTGGTAGAGCACTGTGCTGCAGTCTCTGAGGCCCCAAGTTCGATTCCCAGCACCGTAAAATGGGAGAAGGACCTGGCAATCCACTCCCAAGACAATCCCGAAAGAGTCAGCCATTGAAAACCCTTTGAGGGTCGCTATGAGTCGGATACCCACTCGACGGCACCTAACAACAACAAAAAGTCAAAGGAACTGTACAGATAAAGAACTGAGGCCCTGTGCTTTTATTTCATTATCTGTACATTGATCCTGACACTTTCCAAAGGGACCAAAAAGAATGGACAATTATAAATTGGATAGGAGGGGACAATAAGCAGATAGAATAATACGAATGCCATAACCCCCAAAAGTATTTCTGCCTCAAGATCAAATTCTATTAGATCTCCTCTCTCAAGGTCAGTCTAATTCAATGTATAACTAGGAGTTTTGCCCTGACCTACTGAATTGTATAACTTATACATTTAAAAAAAAGAAACATGCAAAAAAATCCCTCATTATGAACAAAGTTGAAAGACAAGAGACTGATGAAAAACAAGCATACAGCATGTGTGACAGAAACACCAGGTGCATTAGTACACACCTATGATCCCAGCAACTCAAGAGGCAAAGGCAAGAGGATCACAAGTTCAAGGCCAGATGTAGTCTGCCTAAACTTGTGAGGCCCTGACTCAAAATAAAAATAAAAATTGAGCTGGGGGTAAAGGCCTTGAGTTTCATCCCTAAGTCCCTCAAAACAAAACAAAACAAAAAATCTACAGAGAAAGGTTTAATATTCATTCTATATAAAAAGGACCTAGATATCATTAAGCAAAAGATAAATACTCCCATCTTAAAATGCACAATATATATGAGTGGGAAATTAACAAAATACAAAAAAAGAAATCTGACCACAATAATTGACAAAAGATGGATGATTGAAATACCATTTCAATGAAATTATAGTATTAATATTAAGGTACAAATCATTATATATGCATTTCAAGTACACATATGTTAAAAGCATATTTATGTTATGTGTTATACAACACATATATGCTTATATGTTACATGGTTGATTTTAAAGGTATATTTCTATTCTGCTGCCTTTTTCTGACAAACTAATGAAAGATATGTTGACTCGAAATTTTGAATTTCCTAAAGTGAATGACTTTCATGGCGCATAAACAAATATTTGACTGGGATTCTTCCCAGAATCTTTGATGCCATGTACACTAGTGGAAGACAATGAATACCATTCTTCATAAAATCAACAAAACCAGATGTGTTGCCAAACTACAGGTATTTCCTCTATAGGCAGAGTAGATGAGATTTTCTTCCAACTGAATTTTTTGTGAGCAAAGCAACTTTTAGCCATTTTGACAATGTTGATTACACAATTTCCAAAAGAGGCACATAACATGCAAATTCTTTTCTGATAATACCTGAAAATCCAAAAATGAAGTCACTAAGATATATGTAGCTTCACCATATTTGTAGTTTCCTTCCGATGGCATGTTGAAGGAAAGCAGAACAGCTTCCAATTCCTTCACTACTTACCTCAAATTAAAAGAATAAATGTCAACAATTCTAGAGTATATGACATCATTTAACAGAAAGTAGTTCTATTGTTAGTCTTCTCCAAATTATAAATAAGCCCTACCATTTCCAGGGCAAACAAATTCACTAGAGTCACTCATTATATAAGTCTTCTTTTACTTAGAATTGCAAAAAGAAATTTTGTATAATGTATCAAAAAGCCTATGGATGGGGAAAAAACAAGTCATAGTAAAATTCCAGACTTCAAATTGAGCCTTCTTCAAAAATCACTTCTCAACTATTTTTGATTGAACTATACAATCGATTCATTGGTTCCAAAGGCTTTATACTTCCATAAGTCTTTCCGTAAAACAAATACTTATGCTTTCATATCTCATAACATTTGTGGTAAAAATAAAACCCACAAGTGCATCAGCTAAATTATACTTTCTGTGCTTTGACATTTTCAACTTCACCTTAAGTTCAGTACAAATACAGATTGTTGTTGTTATCATTAGGTACCATTAAGTCAGTGTCTGACTCATAGCAATCCTATGTACAACAGCCGAAACAGTATTGTTAGTGATTCTCCACTATTCATAGGGTTTTCAACGGCTGATTGTTTTTTGGGAGTGGGTTGCCCGGTCCTTCTCCCAAGCCTACAGCACCTGGTGTTCCCAGGTGATCTCCTATCCAAGTACTAACCACCCTGCTTATCTTCCGAGATCTGACAGGATCGGACACCACAGTGGTATGGCTGCAGGATACAAACACAGATAGTTCTCTATAATGTAATCTCTAAATCAATATTTTTAAAAATAGTATCAGTAGGCAGCAATCCTAAATGAACATCATAAATGAATAAAAGAGATACAAATAGGAAAGGATAAAGTCAAATTATCTCTGCTTGCAGATGATATAATCTTGTACTTAACATTTGTGCTAGAAAGACTTCTCAACAAGACTCTGATACTTTCTGATTATTGTTTTCAAATATTTTCCCAAATATAAACAATGCAACTTTCTAATACATAAATCATTATTCATTTCCAAGTGTTGCTTAAGAATATATTTCTATGAAATTAGTAGGTTAAGAGAATACTCACTTAAAATATTGGTACACATTACCATAAAGCCTTCCATAGAGTTAAGTGAGTTCCTCACACTAAATATGAATTAATAGCACAAACATTTTTCATAGTTTCCAATATGAGAAGTTAAATATAATATTCTATTATTATATTTTTTCTACTTATGTTTTAGATTGGAAAACTTTATGTATGCCTATATGCCATTTTTTTTTCTGCATTGCCTAATCTTACAGTGTTTTTTAATGGTTAATGGGTGCTTTTCTTTTTGTTGATAAGAACTTTCTGTTAGCTAAAAGTACTAATGTTTTTGTCACACATATTAAAAACATATTTTCTGTAATGTCTTTCTGTTTCAGTGGGCTTTTCTTTGTGTGTGTGTGTGTGTGTGTGTGTGTGTGTGTGTGTGTGTGTTTATTTAGACTTTCTGGTATGCTCTAAAATTAGTTTTTTTATTTGATATTTTGTTTTAATATTGTTATTATTTCATTGTGTTAATTTTATATTTTATATCACCTAGGTTTGTTTTTAGCCTACAACTGTACCACTGTGGCATTCAATCCCATCAGATCTCGGAGGCTAAGCAGGGTCGGGCCTGGTTAGTACTTGGATGGGAGATGGCATGGGAACACCAGTTGCTGTAGGCTTGGGAGAAGGACCTGGCAACCCACTCCCAAAAAACAATCAGTCATTGAAAACCCTATGAATAGAAGAGAAGCACTGACAATAGGGTTTCATCTGTTATACACAGGGTCCCTATGAGTCAGACACCAACTCGATGGAACCTAGCAACAAGAAGTTTGTTTTTAGGCATTACACTAGAAAAACCAACATTTCTTTTCTGAATAGTTGGTATCACAGTGTGATTTAATATTAGACAAACCTAGTTTTTCCTACTGACTCAGACTTTACCTTTATTCTTTTTTATTGGAAATTTTTAATGTACACCTTAATGTGATTCATTCTGACATGCTTTTCATTGTGACATTTCCATATATGCATTTGTATGTACATTATTCATATAGGTCCCCCTTACCCTCGTGTATGCTTCCCACACACACACCCTCCCCTTCTATGATTTTACCTTTATTCTATAATAAGTCCTCTGATATACTTTTTGGCACTTCTATAATCTATTTGACTCCAATCGTTCATCTTCTTTGTCATTACTACACTATGTTAGTTATAACAACAGAACTATCAGTTACTAATTATTTCACTTGTACTATCACATTCATGCTCAACCAGAGCCCAACCTCCTTCAAATCAAAACCTGAGACTTCATATTTGTGTCTATTTGCATGTGTCTCTTCAAAAGCCATCTAAACAGCATTGTACCTTCATAGAGCTAAACTTCATTTGTCTGGACCTGATCTCAGAATTTTATAACTGTCTATGTTTAGAAATTAGGTTTAAACCTTTACAGCAGGTACAGAAGTAGAAATATCTCTGGAAAAATCTCACATAACAGAGAAAGATGATGTATTATCTTCTATTCTGCCCCATTATTGCCAGAGAACAAGAAGTATTGGCTGTTCTTTTTCAGTATAAGAACTTTTCATGTCTGATTAGCTTAATTTAACATTATGGTTAGTCTGAATAAGGAATAATTTCATTACTCTGCAATGGAATAAAGGAAAATATTTTTTTACTCTGGGCATGTGCTTATGGACTTGGGAAATTCCCATATTATGGGAAAGAAGACATGGGCTTTGGTCTTGTTGTTGTTGTTGTTAGGTGCCGTCGATATCCGACTCATAGCAACCCTCATAGGGTTTTCAATGGCTGACTGTTTCGAGATTGCCTTGGGAGTGGATTGCCGGGTCCTTCTCCCATTTTTGCAGTGCTGGGAATTGAACTCGGAGCCTCAGAGACTGCAGCGCAGCGCTCTACCCACTGAGCTAAATCCCAGCCCGGGCTTTGGTCTTAGGAGTCTTGATACAAACTTTGCTTTTACCACCTACTGGCTCTGTGCCTGATATGTAAGAGACATACAATAAATGTTTTGTATAAATTAATAAGCAATGAATAACAAATATTTGTTTTCCCAGTCAAAATATGTGTTACTAATGGCAGCAACTCCTCAGAAAGTGGGTCATCTTTACCACCAATGAGGTCAATATTTCTTGGTATTTGACCTCTCAGATGAAAATGAAAGCCTCCTTTAAACCTTAAGCTCAAACATCCAGGAAAGAAAAATTGGATATTGTATCCAAATATCTCCTTCCTTCAGCCATCCTATGAAATATAAAGTAAAACATTTCCAGACCTAACATATAAATTTGGAAACTAGATTATTCCATTCCCATTTTTCCTTGGAAATCATGCATTTTCTCCTTTTTTACTCAAAGCCAATTGTCATTTCTCAGGAAAATTTAGACAATAGGTCTAGTGTTTATGAACACTCTGATGATTTCTCCATAGTTCCATGAAATAATGGAGGGTGAGCAATTTCCTTAGTATTTAGGTCCCTGGCAGACAGTGCTGCCAAGAGACCTGAATCTGGAAAAAAATCCAGAATGAATGAAATACATAAGATAGGCTGAGTAGAAGTCAGCTGGAATCCACTTGGATGAGTTTATGAAGACTTGACTTAGGGAACTAGCACAAAAAACTGAATGAGGAGAAAAATATAAGAGAGAATAAGATTTGATAAACAGATACACAAAGAGATTTTTTTTAGAAAAGAATATACAAGTGTCCAAAATCACAAGAAAGGATTTTCAACATCACTAGTCACTACAAAAATGCAACTCTAAACCAAAATGGCATACCACTTCATACCCATTAGGATGGCTACTACTCAAAAATTAATTAATAAAAAGAATTTATGAAGATAGATTGGAACACATGTGCCCTGTTAGTGTAAATGTAACAGAAAAACTGTAGTAGTTTCTCAAAAAAAAAAAAGTTATGATTGAGCAATTCTACTTCTACATATATTTCAAAGATAATTGAAATCAAAGTCTTGAGGAGATATATATATACTCATATACCTAGCAACATTATTCATGATAAAAATAAAGGTAGAAGCAACTGAAGTCCATCAGGGGATGGATGGATAAAGAAAATGTGACATATAGATATAGATATAGATAGATACATACCCTATATCAACATATATTTTATACATACATATGTTGTTGTTAGGTGCTGTGGAGTCGGCATCCAACTCATAGTGACCCTGAGTACAACAGGCAAAACACTATTGTCAGTGCTTCTCTGTTGTTCATTGGGTTTTCAATGGCGGATTGATTTTTGGGAGTGGGTTGCTGGGTCTGTCTCCCAAGCCTACAGTATCTGGTGTTCCCAGGCAGTCTCCCATCCAAATACTAACCAGGCCCAACCCAGCTTAAATTCTGAGATCTGATGGGATCGGATGCCACAGGGCTGCGGCTGCAGGCATACATACATATAATATATACATAATACATACACACACACATACATATATATGCACACACACACACAGACACATAAACACAATGGAATATTGTTCAGCTTTAAAAAAGAAAGGAAATTCTTCCACATAATATAACAGGGATGAAATTTGAGGACATTACCCTAAGTAGAATAAGCCAGGCATAAAAAGGTAAATATTCTATGTTTTCATATTTATTGGGTACTTTGTAGGGAAAAATTGGGAGGAAATTGGCAAAAACTCCCAAACTGGGAAAATGGCATTAAATATCTGGTTTGTAAGTTAGAAATCTAGGGAAAATGAAAGTAACTTGGTTGCACGTTTGTACAAAACCCTTCCTGATTGGACAATGGACTGAAAGCTGATTGGCTCAGGCCATTCCATGGGTGAGCTACATAAAGAGCTGCGCTGCAGCAGCTCGATCCTTTTGGCACAGCTTTTTAGGCCCTTTTAGTCTTTTGTGGCAACCCTTTCTGTGCCTTCTCGCCTGTTCCTGCCTGGACCACCGATGAGGAAACACCTCTCCCGTTGCTCTCCCCCAGACCTTTGATGAGGAAAAAACGCTCTCCCGTCACATTCATCAACAAGGAAAAGAACCTGCTCTCCGTCTGACCACCGAAGAAGCAACAGCTGTCTCCTAGTGACCACCGAGACGACCTACACAGGTGTTTGCTCCTGGAAGGCAAAAGCACCTGAGGCTTTTCCTTTCTCCCGTTTCCGCCGGGGTCCCGAGGGCCGCAGGAGTCTGCGCCCCTCACCTGAGGGTCCCGAGTGAATTGTGTTTAGTATCTGTGTGCGTGGCGGCACAGCCCATCCAAACCTCCAGGCCAGACCGGGAGGCGTGTGCCCCACATAGAGTTGGCACCCGAAAGTGGGGCCCAACATAGTTGGTGCCCAACATAGTTGGTGCCCGAACAGGGACCCAACAGTACTTGGACCTGTCAAATTCATAGAGACAAAAGATAGAATGGCAGTTTTCAGGAGCTAGAGGAAGGGCAGGATAGAAGTTACTGGAGGGGAAGGGAGGTTTGTCTTATTTTGTTTTGTTTGTGGTATTTGGGGGTCAAACCTAGGGCCTTGCACATTCTATGCAATTGCTTCACCACTGGACTGCACCCTTAGCCCATTTTTATTTTTTATTTTGAGTCAGGGTCTCACTAAGTTACACAGGCTGACTCTGGCCTCAAACTTGAAATCCTCCTAGCTCCACCTCCTAAATCTCTGGGATCACAGGCATGTGCCATCACACTCAGCTCAGAAGTTATTTTTTTAATTAGTGCAGAGTTTCAGTTCTACAAAAAGAAAATAGTTCTGGGTATGGATGCTGGGGATGGTTGCATAAAAATGCAAAAGTACTTAAGAACACCAAACCACGTAATTAAAAATGGTTATGATAGTAAAATTTATGTGCATTTTACTACAATTAAAAATTTTACAGCCCAGTGTGGTACATGCCTATAATCCCAGCACCAGGGAGTCTGAGGCAACAGAATCATCATGAGTTTGAGGCCAGCATGGTATACATAGTGAGTACCAGGCCAGCCTGTACTACACAGCAAAATTGTCTCAAAAAAATTTTTGAAGCATCCACATGCCATGGCACACATCCGTAATCACAACTACTCAGGAGGCTGAGGTAGGGGGATCACAAATTCAAGGCTAGAGGCAGCCTGTGCAACTTAAAAGTTTTAAAATGGGAGCTAGGGTGCAGCTCAGTGGTAGAGCATTTTACCAGTATACATGAGGCCATGGGTGCAACCCCCAAGTCCTGAAAAAAAAATTTAAGCAAAGAACTATAATTGCCTCTATAGTTTACCTGATCAGAGATAGTGGGTGACCAGGTGCAGTGATGCACACCTGTAATCTCAGCAGCTCAGGAGGCTGAAGCAGGAGGATGACAAGTTCAAGGTCAGAAGGAGCCTGCCCAACTTAGTGGGACTGTGTGTCAAAAAAAAAAAAAAAAGGATAAAGAGTGGGCTGTGGGTACAACTAAGTGGTAGAGCACTTGCCTAGCATGTGCTCTACCTCCACTACTGTGGGGAAAAGAGAGAGAGAGAGTAAAAATGTAATACAACATGGAAGTGTAGCTATCTTTGGGGGAAGATGCTAACCTATAAAAACACAAAAGTCTGCTTCATTAGACTAATAGGAAGGGTAACACTGGACCTTTGAGAAGGATTTTAGTCCAGGAAAAATGGCCTATGAAACAAACAAGGAAAGAAAGGGATTACTCACTAGGGGCACAAGCCCAGTTGAAATTAAATATTGTTAATGCATAGTAGAATAAATCATTTCACCATTCACTGACTTTCCTCACCAACACTCTGTGGACCAGAAACAAAAGCAAGAAAATAGACACTGCTATTAGATCCTCCCCTGAGAAATAGTACCACAGTTAAGCAATAAGGTAAATGAATCCATGTGCCACGTATTTTCCAAATAGTTACTAATTTACTAATCACCAAAGTTTGTACAGTAGACTCAAGCCAAGCCTGCATTTTCTGACCTCCTAGAACTTTCTTCATGCTCACAAATGGGTCAACATTTTTTACATTGCAATGTAACTAGGTATATGTAATGACTACTCATTATGATACTTTGCTTAAAATGTTTCTTTTGGGGGCAAAACTTGGCTTCTTGGGTAAGATGGCAGTTATATTGTTTTTTGTTTAATTTTTGCAGTGCCCCCACGGCCACTGTGCATACACTTTGCAAGTGCTCTACCACTGAGCTTCACTGTCAGTCCCTTTTTTATTTTTTATCTTGAGACAGGGTCTCACTAAATTACTCAGGCTTCCTTTGGCCTCGAACCTATGATCCTCCTCCCTCCACTTCCTGAGTCACTGGGATTATAGGCACGAGCCATGGCTCCTAGAAAGATGGCAGTTTAGACATTTCTGCGTGAGTCTATGAATGAGGCAACAAAAGGAAGACTTTATTCTGAAGACAAAAAGAGAGGAAAATTATTGGCAATCCTGAAATAAATAAGACCGCTGAGTAGTATGGGGAAACAGAAAGGTTATTCAGAGAAAAACAAGAAACAGCCTGCAGCTCCAGCCCCAGCTCCACGAGGAAGAACAGAAGCTGATGCCACAACCACAATGCAAGCCAGGCATCCTTGGTGAAAACAGATTGTCACTCCTCACCACTGGGCAACCCATGGTTCTTACAAGTCTTAAATTCATTGAGGGGATTTGGTGTGACAGTGACTTCTCCTGGGTGTCAGGCCAGGGGCAGAGAAGAAATTCACTTTCTTCACTTCCCTCATGTTGGAGTACTATAGCCACTCACCATCTAGAGAGAGTGCATGTTAGGTATTAAATATGAAATGTTCCCATCAGGCTCATGTATTTGAATGTGTGTCCCACGTTGGTGGTACTATTTTTGGAGGCTGCAGACACTTTAGGAGATGGGACCTAGTTGGAGGAAGTAGGTCACTGGGGGTAGGTCCCTGAGGACATATTATCTTTAGCCCCTCCTCTAAGTTCTCTCTTCTTCCTGTCTGCCATGATGTGAACAGCTGTCCTCCACCATGTCCTGCCACTGCTATGATATCCTCCCCAAGCATGTGGGACCAAATGAACAGAGACTGAACTCTCTGAAATCTAGAGCCAAAAATAAATATTTCCTTCCTTGTTTCTGTCAGGTACTTGGTCACAATGGTGCAAAAATAACTTACACATGGACTATTATTTGAGACAGAATTACTCTGGGGACCAGAAAACAAGGAACAATTGCAATTCAGGGAGCCTTGGGACACTTTACCATAGTGTCTGGGTAGGAGACAGCCATGAGAGGTAGCTGTGGAAATGGGAAGGGTCAGACACAGAAGTGTTTAAGAAGTTGAAGAAGCAGTGAGCTTGGACTGTGATGGGCACAGTGGTCAATGGCCCCACCCTCTGTGGAGAGAAGTGGATCCCATCACCTGAGGATTACCGCAGAGACTGATATCCCTGAACTCATCGCCAGTGGATTGCTTGTCCTCCAGAGCTGCTTCCTTGCCATGAAAGGTTTGCTGCCATGTGAGAATAAGGCCTCTAATCCCAGATGCAGGGCATTATTTTTTTGTCTCTCTCTCTTTCATTGGTAATTTCTAATGTATAACTTAATGGATCCCATTATGACATTTCCATACAAGTATTTCATTGTACATTGTTCGTGCTCACTTCTCCCTTGTCCTGTCATGATCCCCTCATCCCCACCAATGGTTCCCCTTCTACTTGCATGTCTACTTGCATGTCTTCTTGCATGTCTACTTGCATGTATATCTATATATATATGTACATCCTGATTTTGCCATTAATGTCAACATACATGATGTTTCCTTTCTTTTCTCCCATTACCCTTTTTTCTTGCCCCTCCCCTTTTCTTTAGTCCATTATCTTTCCCTACTTAGGCCTCTTCTACTTTCATGACCCAAATGTTTTAATAAGGAACAGGCCCAGGGTATTACTTGATTTTCACAGTCTCCTTCCTCCTGCAGGGTGGTTTATTGCTGGGCAGGATCTGAAAGCACTGACACCAGTAAGCAGAGTTCCAGGTTCTCTCAATTCTCCCATTCCCGTGTGGATCTTGGTGCTTTGTTTTCCCCACTCTCCAATGCACTCAGGAGATGTTTGATCTCTCTATGTACACAAACTGGGGGTCCTTTGGACTGAGTAGAACTTACCCAGCCCATAAATCTCTAATGGCAAGGCAGTCAACAATGGCCCCTGGTATGCAAAGAAAGGAAGTTTATAAAGTGCATCTGACCTTGAACCTGACAAGTGACCACTGACCAACTTCACCCTCAACTTTCATACAGCACCAGCCTACAAGGTAGGAACAACAAGAAGCTCCAGCTATAACCCACCATCCCCTCCACCTGGCAGAATCCAATATTAGAAGACCCAGAGAGAAGTTTCTCCAATTCTTGACCTTTTTAACCTTTTCTCTTTTTTTAAATTTTAAAATACATTTTAGCATTATTTTACTGTATTTTACTTTTTTGTTTTTATTCCTCTTCTCACTTTTATCTAATTTTACTTATTTACCTTTTATTTATTTTATAATCATATTTTTCATTTCTTGCTCTTATCTCTTCTTCTTCCTCACATTCTTTTTTCTTTTACTTAACTTTGCTTCTTTCTTTTTCCCCTTTCCTTGTACAGTCTTTATTTCCTTCATGTTCTAATTTAGTTTTTAACTTCATATCTTATTCTACATTAGTTTAGTCAGTTTCTTTTATATGGTTATTAGTTGTGTAGTATTTGACTTTAGGTCATTTTAATTATATTTTTATATCAGGTTTGCTTTGGTGTTGTACCATTATGATGTTTTCTTTCCCCTCTCTGTGTGGTACTGGGGACTGAGTCCTCAAGAGAAGGCTTCTCATTAAGAATACCTGTAAGTACAACCAGAAGAGATACACAACAGATACACAAATTTCAACTTCAAAGCACAAGAAATATGAAAAGACAAAGCAACATGCTTCCTCCAAAAGACCACAACTCCTCAACAACTGAATCCAAAGATACTGAAAAAGTTGAAATGACAAAGAATTGAAAAGTCTAATTGTAAAAATTGTCCATGACTCCAAGGAGGGTTCAAACAAGCAGGGGAATAAAATAAGGAAGTCAACTCAGGACCTGGATAAGAAAGTTAGCAACAAGGATGAGAAATTCAGCAAGGAAACTGAGATTTTGGGAAAAGACAAAGAGCTATGTTAAAAATGAAAAACCCATAAATCAAACAAGCAAAACAAAAGCATCACCAGTAGATTAGACCAAACAAGAGAAAGAATATTAGGGATTAAAGATAAGGCTAAGGAAGTATATATTCAGATAGCAAAAAAGTAAAATAAATGATCAAACATGACCACAACTTTTAAGACCACAACTCTGGGATATGATCAATAGACCAAATCAAAGGATAAACAGAATAGGAGGTGAAAGATGAACTAAAGTCATAGAAAATCAGTTCAACAAAATTATAGCTGAAAATTTCCCAAATCTAGGGAAAGATATCACCTTTCCAAGTATAGGAGGCATTTAGAACCTGAAATAGATGTGACCAGAAAATAGCCTGTTCATGTCACATTACAGTTAAAATTCCAATGCTGCACAACAACCAATATTAAAATCTGCAAGAGAAAAATGTCAACTCACTTACAAAGGAATTGTTTCCAGAGTGGGTTGCCCAGTCTTTCTCCCATTAAATCTTGTCTATGGTAGTGGATATGTAACTGTATATGCTTATCAAAATTCATAAAGTATATGGTTTAGAAGGCGATTTTTACTATACAGAAGTGACATCTCAACAAACATGTACCTTTTAAAAATTTTTTCAAAGGTGTAGAGGTGTTTTAGATGGGAATTAACTTTTCAAATATTGGTGGTCTATATTTTTGTTGTTGTTGTTGTTAGGTGCCATCGAGTCGGTATCCGACTCATAGCAACCCTCTGTACAGCAGGGGAAACACTATTGTCAGTGCTTCTCTGCTGTTCATAGGGTTTTCAATGGCAGATTGATTTTTGGGAGGGGGTTGCGAGGTCCTTCTCCCAAGCCTACAGCACCTGGTAGGCTGTACCTACCAGGTACAGCCAGGTACAGGATGGGGAGACCCAGGCGGTCTCCCATCCAGGTACTAACCAGGCCCAACCCTGCTTAGCTTCCTAGATCTGATGGGATCAGAGTCCATAGGGCTAAGACTGCAGGCGTCTATATTTTTAGCTGATGCCAAATAAATGTAAAATCAAAATAAAATATGCTTCTTTTGTTCTTATAGCAATAAACCATAACTGTGATAAAATTGTGTATAATGATCTTCACTAGGACTTCAACTCTGTCCTCTGGGAATTTACTTTGCCTTTTAAAATAAATTATTTTGCGTCCTTTGTACAAAAAGGGAAGCTGAGGCCACAGAAACTAATAAAGGTCATTTGGCTACTATGTGGTGGTGGAAGATTGAGATTCAGAATCTCTGTTTCTTACTGTTCTCTCTGCTCCAAGCCAAAGCAAGAAAGGAACCAGATAAAAGAGACCTTATTTATGAACAAAGTAAGAATAAGATTTAGCAGATATAAAGAAATCTCAGGTAAGTAGCAGTTAAAAACAAGTTATCAATCTGTGAGATGGAGCTAGGTTGTTAATGGCAAGATCAGGATATGAAGGTAATGATGGCCAGTAGTTGGGAGCGGAAGTTAAGGTCAATAGCAGTATGCCAAGTGAGGAACTTTAATTCAGCATCTCACGCTCCACATGGATATTGAACATTCTAATGATTTAGTGGGTGAAGAAAAGAACTATGAAGAGAGTAATGTGGTGTAATGGTAGGGAATAATTGAAATGCAAAAGGTATTAAGATGATGAGACTTTCTAAGTTAACATGAATTGCAAAAAAAGCATATATAAATATATATTTATGTAAATATATATTTAAGGCATGTTTTATAGAGAACTATTTAGAGAAGTCACATTTCCATTAAAGGAGTAAGGAAAATCTGAAGATGAAGGACAGTTTCCAGCAGTGAACTAAACATTATATAAAAAATAGGAAATAGGTTATTAATTAAAGGGCATATATGGGTAGTCTATGGGTGGAATTAATGAATAAGATAAGCAGGAATGGGTTTTAATGTAAGGAGAAAGTGGGAGAGAGAAGGACAAACCAGAGAAACAGAAATGGAAAATGGGAAAAGTTGGAAAGTGTCTTCGTCTGTTTTGTGTTGCATAACAAAATTCTGAGAGGGATTCAAGGGTATGTGTATGTACTCACAGCTACTCAAGGAGGCAGGAAGATCACAGGTTTGAGGTCACAGGGAGCATGTACAACTTAGCAAGACCTTATCTCAAAATAAAAAATGAAAAGAAGTTGGAGATGAAGCTCAATGGTAGAGCACTTGCCTACTATGTATGAGGCCCTGGATTCAGTCCCTCAGTACTGAAAAAGGAAAAAAAGAAAGAGAAAAAAAAACTAATCCTGCGTAATGCATAAAGAAAATAGACTGATTTTGGCTCATGATTCTAGTGGCTAGACATTCCAAATAGCATGGGGCCAACACCTGACAAGGGCATCCTTAGATGCATCACAATATGGCAAAGAAGTAAAAAGGAAAATTATCACATGAGGAAAATGGTTAGCACATTGGATTGTTGTTAGGTGGCATTGAGTTGGGTCCATCTCATAAGTGATGCTATGTACAATCGACAAAACACTATCCAACACTGTGCCATTCCCAGCACTATGTCAATACTTCTCTGATATTTATAGGGTTTTTGATGGCTGATTGTTTTAGAAGTAGACTGCTGGGTCCTTCTCCCAAGCTTACAGCCCCCAAAATTCAGGCAGTCTCCCATCTGAGGACTAACCAAGCCCTACCCTGCTTAACTTCCAAGATTAGAAAGGATCAGACATTAGGGTGGTATGGCTATAGATAGCACATAGGGTAGCCTTCCTTTATTACAATCCACTTTCTCCAAAACTAACCCAATCTGAGAGAACTACATTAATTTCTTTCAAGGATGGAGCCCCTATAAACTAATCGCCTTCCACTAGGCCCTGCCTCTTGAAGATCCACCATTGTTACACTGGGGACAGGCTTCCAGAATTGAACCTTTGGGGGATGTTCTTAAATCATATCCAGGCCAGAGCAGGAAATATAATAGAGGAAAGGCTCAGTTTTTGCAGTATATTAATTCCTAAGAAAGTAGACTATCATTAAGAGTTAGGCAGAGATTCCCATAAAATTTCACATGTGTTTTCTGACTGTTATGAGATCCTTGGTCATGTACTTTGTACTTGAGAGCAAGATCAAGCATTTTTCCCTACCTGTTTTGTTCTTAAATATACCTCAAATTAGAAGCAAGGTATGTGCTTGCCAGAAACATGGCCTACATCAAACCCTAGCCCATGAATATTTTATAGGCAGAGGGGAATTAAAAGATCAGATTAAGTTCAGAGCAATAACTGAAACCCTGCTCAGAATTAATGTGCCTCATTACTTGAGTGAAGTTTTCAAGAGTAAATACTGCTCATTTCACAGTCAGAGCACTGAGCTGGTGACATGTTTCTAGTTCAATCAAGCAATCCACTCATATTTTAATATAATATTCCATAATTGTGATAAAATATTCTAGGATGGAAATTATGTTTGGCCATTTATGCAAACTTTCATTTTGTGAAAATTAATACAATTCATGGCCTGGTGTGCCTCAGAGCTTAAATATTCAAATGATATTTAATGTAATCTTCCCCAATGGATAAAGCTTACTTGGAAAAAAGCAAGATTTAAATATGGCAATGTACAATATTAAGGAAATGTTTACTTAAACCTAAATTGACTCAATGCTTAGAATACTTTAATTAATTTTAGAATATTCTACTATATTCCTCTGTGCTATTTTTATTCTTAGAATATTTGTCATTTGAATTTCTCTGTAAATATTATATATCAGTTTTTGCTATCTGTAATAGATCTTTTGCTGAGATAACTGATAATTTCACTTGTTCCTACACATACCCATTTGCTCTCCTCCTATCAAGGGGTGAAGGTTTCTTCTCCTTCCTTAGAACTTGGAATTAACGATTTAGCTGGCTCTGGTCAACATGGCAGTACCACTGTGGCATCCAATCCTGTTAGATCTCAGAAACTAAGCAAGGTCAACCCTGGTTAGTACTTAGATGGGAGTCTACCTGGGAATACCAGCTGCTGCAAGTTTGGGAGATGGACCTGGAAGCCCACTCCCAAAAAAAGTCAGCCATTGAAAATTTTATGAATAGCAGGGAGGCACTGACAACAGTGCCCAGCATGGCACAGTGTCTGGTAGTGTTTCATCTATTGCACTCAGGGTCACTATGAGTTGGTCCTGACACAATGGCACCTAACAATATTTAGATGGTTCTGTCCAACATGATATTAGCAAGCATGAAATGAGCAAATATTTATAAATGAGTTAGACACTGGAGCTTGCTCTCTTTGACTCCAAATGGAATGCTGCACCATAATGTGAATGAATCTAACAAATCTACTGACTAGGGTCCTTTGGAGTAGATCAGAGAATCTCCGCTAGTCTGCTAATCACCTCAACTTGAGGCTATTTTAAATAATCCAGGCCCAGTTAGACTACCAAATGATGCAACTAAGTGAATGAACTAGGAAAGATCTTCAAAGAATTTCCCAGCTGAACTCATCTCAAATGCTGACTCATAGAATCAAAAGCAAATAAATTGCTATGGCTTTGTCAACACACTTTTATCATTTGTTGCACAGCAATAGGTAACTGACACATTGATACACTATTATCTTCTGAAATAAGTAGCATTCATCCATTTAAAAAGAAGAAAAAATAAATTTCTGATTAAGCAGAAAAAAAGAAACAAAAGTATTACATTATCAGTTTCATCTAATGACCACTCACGCCAACTCTGTTGCTACTTATGCCTGCAGCTGTACCACTGTGGCATCTGATCCCATCAGATCTCAGAAGCTAAACGGGGTCAGGCCTCGTTAGTACTGGGATGGGAGACCATTTGAGAACACCAGGTGCTGTAGGCTTGGTGAGAACACCAGGTGCCTGTAGGCTTGGGAGAAGGACCCAGCAAATCACTCCCAAAAAAACAATCAGCCATTGAAAACCCTATGAATAGCAGAGAAGCACAACAATACTGTTTCACCTGTTGTACATAAGGTTGCTATGAGTTTGACACCAATTCAACAGCACCCAACAACAACAATCATCCATATATATATAGACTGTGGCTTAGCTCAGTTAATAGAGTGCTGATCCTCACTTTCTGAGGACCTGGGTTCAATCCCCAGCACCACAAAAACATGAGAAAGACATGACAATCCACTCCCAAAGCAATCAGCCATTGAAAATGCTATGAGGGTTGCTATGAATCTGACTGGAGTTGATGGCACCTAACAACAACATATGTGTATATACATATGGAAGGCATTCAAGAAACTGGAAGAGTTGCTGACTCAAAGTAGAGACAATCTTAATGACAGGAATGGAGTAAATTCACCCCTGGGATCTTCTTTTGCTGATTGTGGCAGGACTCAAAATAAGAAGAAACATAGTAGCTGCAAAAATGGCTCAAACATAAAGAGGCTGTGTGCATGGCACAGTATTGGGTAGTGTTTCATTCCCTTGTACATAGTGTTGCCATGAGTTGGATTCAACTCAAGAGCACCTAACAACAACATAAATAAGTATACAATCATACTTATTTAAGAATGGAAAATACAAATGGACCCAATAAGAGTGGGGAAGGGACTCATGGGAAGGAAGGGATTATGGGGAAGGGAGTAGGGAGAGGAGGAACAATAGAGAGGGAAAGACAGGGAAAAAATGCAAAATACAGGATGCAACTCTATGAAAATACAAAAAAAGGAAGAAAAAAGAAAGGAAAAAACAATAATTAGTATAATCCATGGTTGACTACAAGTGTCATTGCATGTTAATTAAAATTCTTACCTTTATAAAACAAAACTTAGTTTTCTAATTTAGCCTAGTACACCTAGTATTCTAAAACTAAAAATAAGCAACTTCTAAATAGTTTCATTCAAGTTCTTCTACTGTCCTAGGATCCATATTTCCTAGTAGTGAAATGAGGGGAAGCAACCTCCATGTTAGGCAGATAACTTGCAGCACATTTGAATTGATCAGAAGATAGCTGTCCTACTGTTGCTGACTTTGTATCTTGCACAGAAATTGTCTCCAGGGAAGAGGGCCTGACCATATATTAGACTGAGATCAGAGCAAGATTGTGCTTACCCCTAAACAACAGAAAGAGGACAAAATTAATTACTAGTCAGGATCTGTGCCAATGGTTTTAACCAGGGGTAGGTAATGTAATGACATGTAGAATTATTTACACTACCAACCTTTTCCCTATCTACTGAAAATATTGATTCATCAGTCTGAGGTGGGTAACAGCATCTGTTTTATTTGCTTTAGCATCACAGGTAATAGTCATACACAATGCTAAGTAAGAATAACCAGTAAACCAGGTGCAGTGGCAGTGGGACACATCTGTACTCCCAGCGTCTCAGGAGGAAGAGGCAGGAGGATCCCAAGTTCGAGACCAGAGGCAGTCTGCATAACTTAGCAAAACCCTGTCTCAAAAAGTAAAAATAAAAATGGGCTAGATGTGCAGCTCAGTGGTCCAGCAATTGCAAAGCATGCAAGCACAAGGCCCTGGGTTCAACCCCCAGCACTGCAAAAAAAAAAAAAAGAATAACCAGTAAAGGCAAAGTAGGACATTAACAAAGTGATATGATTTAAGAGTTAATGAGAGAATTTTTCAATAGACTAACAAATTTCCACTGGACTAACAGAGTGCCTAAAACTACATTAGCCTCTTCTTTGGCTGAAGAATATTATCAATGGGCAGGGTAGTTATAGTATAATGAAAAGGCCTAGAATCAAAAGACCAGGATTCTCCTCTAATTATTTACTTAAACTTGGTGAAGTCATTTAACCTCTCAGTTGTTTCTTCCCCTGCAAAACAGAGAAAGAAATATCTACTTGCTGGGTTAGTGATGTGTAATGCAACAGTATTCTGCAAACTTTATAATGCCATCTTAAAATAAGAAATACTACCCATCTGTAGAAGAAAAAAGAACATTAACTTCTCAAAACAAACTGAATTGCTTGAATTCCTAGTCAGTTATCTAATAAAATGCTGAGGAAACAGGACCAGACACAGGGAACTTTGGATTGGAAAGGAGAAATTCTCTACTTAAGATAATATCTAGGAAGAGAAAAACAAGTATTTTAGCCTAACGGGGGTTCCCTCAAATGGAATAACAGTAGAAGTTAATGGAACCAAGTAAGTCACCTCAAAAAGGATGCCAGGCCAGGCACTATGGCTCACACCTGTAAAGCCAGCAACTCTGGAGGTTAACATAGGAGGTTCAAAAGTTCAAGACCAGAGGCAGCTTGCATAACTTAGTAAGACCTTGTCTCAAAAAATAATAAAAAAGGGTTGGGGTGAAGCATTTGCCTCATAAATAGTTTTCTCACAAACTCTGTCAACCTCCTATTACTAACAACAACAACAAAAAAAAAAGGATGCTAAGACACTACAATGCAAACATTGCCTACTCCTCAATGTAGCCACAAGAAAACCTCAGCAAATGGCCCCACATCATAATGGCTTAGAACTCCTAGTAGATTTGTTTCATTCTTAAATTATGGAACAAGTGAGAGATAAAGAATAAATTAAGATGTACATTGGATTAATGCACTTGATTAGAGATATTTGATTTTTGTGGGCAGCTCCTTTCTATGACTTTCTACTTGAAAATCAGGTTATTTCTTTTTTCTGTATTTGGAAGCATAGACTTTTAACAACAGAGTCAAAGGAGGAACTTTACAGATACAGTAAAAATAAAAGTGAATTGTTCTTGGAGGCATAGTTTATATGAGTCATTATTCATAATCTTTCTATTCTATAATATAGAAATGTTTTTATTTTGATGGTAATAAAATAGACCCATTTATTGAAGCAATAACAATGGAAATTTGAAAACTTGCAAAATGATCTGCTTATGCAATACAGGAAGAAGTTTGAATATTTAAAATACTAAGCAACAGAAGCAAAAAAATTCTCATTTCAAGATTTCAAAAATGTGTGAAGGTAATTTCTAGGTACTTAGTTTCAATAGAAATAAGATGTTGATCAGAGGAAAATGTGACAATCAGATTCAAACCCACAAAGAATTGAATTCACGTTCAGGTGTGGGTTCAATATGCTAAAATTTAGAAGTTTCGGGTTCAATGGTTTGAGTTTAAACCCTACGTGTAGATAGCAGGACTTCAAATCAAACCTGTATTCAAATCCTGAACCCATTCTGGTTCAACCATTGCTTAAAATTTTTCTGAACCTGTGGCCAGCCAAAAATTGGGTTCAGGTTCTGCTTTTAATCTCTCTCTCTCTCTCTCTCTCTCTCTCTCTCTCTCTCTCTCTCTCTCTCTCTCTGTGTGTGTGTGTGTGTGTGTGTGTGTGTGTGTGTGTGTGTGTGTGTTTGTATTATTAGGTATTTAAATTTAAAAAAAAACATTGAAAAGACTTTGTCTACCTACACATAGGATTACAATTTTAAATCTGAACCCAAACCAAACACAAAGCCACTAGATTTTAATATATTAAACCCACACCTGAACTTAAACCCAATTTCACATTGGTTTGAAGCCCTGCTGACAATTATTTAATATTTTTTGATACACAAAGCCAAAAAGCTGTATGCCTTCTTTCTATAAGGACTTCATGGCAATGTTGAACATTTTTTCAAATAAATAAAAAAATTGTAGGGAATGTAGGAAACAATGGTCTATATTCTTTCCTTGCAATAAGCACTTAAGGCAAACGATAATTTACAAACACCCAGTATTCTAGACACAATGGTGCACACCTGTAACTCCCGATTTGGGAGGCGGAGGCAGGAAGATGGTAAGATCAAGGCCAAAGGCAGCCTGTGTGACTTAACAAGACTCTGTCTCAAGAAAAAAATAAAAAAGAGTCTGGCGGTACAGCTCAGTGGTAGAGTACTGAAAAAGTATGTGCAAGGTCCTGGGTTCAGTCCCCATCCCCCATACCACAAATATAAATAAAATAAAATGAAAACATCTAATAGTGATGTATAGCAATTCTTAATTGGACAAAGGCTGAGATTTTTAGATGCCATCTGTCCAAGTAGTATTCTTTCCTTCTGGGGTTGTTCTTATATGTAGTGTTTTAATTGTCTTCATTGTCTGTCTAGAATGCTTGTGGATAACCTGCAATGATTAAATCAGATGCAATATACACACAAGTCAATAGATAATAGCAATATAATGTGATAGACATTGAAATAAAAGTGTTTTAAGAGTAAAACAGTATTATCACACACTGAGGTAAGAAGGGACTTACTTGTGTTCTATGAACTATGAAAGAGGTGCATACTAGTTTTCTCTTACTATGCAGCAAATTACTTTAAAGTTTGTTGTGGTTATTGTTGTTGTTAGGTGCTGTCGAGTTAGGTCCAACTCAGAGTGACCCTCATAAAGTTTTCAATGGCTGATTGTTTCCAGACTGCTTCAGGATGTTAGGGGCTACCAAGTCAGGTCCAAATCATAATGATCATATGTACAATATAGTGAAACACTCCCCAACACTGCCATGAATATGATCTTATTTATGTTTAAGCCTATTGTTGCAGACACTGTGTCAATCCACCTAGTTGAGGGTCTTTTTTTTTTCTCCTTGACCTGCCACTCACCCAAACATGATGTCCTTCTCCAGGGATTAGTCCCTCCTGACAACATATCCAAAATACAGAAGACACAGTCTAGCCATTCCAACCTCTAAGGAGCACTCTGATTTCTCTGGTTCTAGGATGGATCTGTTGGTCCTTTTGGCAGTCTATGTAATATTCAATATTTATCTGCAGCACCATAATTCAAGAACAACAATTCCTCTATCTCCCTTATTCAATGTCCAACTTTCACAAGCATATGATGTAACTGAAAATACCATGGCATGAGTCAGGCACACTTTCATCTTCAATGTGACATTTTTACTTTTCAACACGTTAAAGAGGTCTTTTTCAACAGCTTCTCCCAATGCAAAGCATCTTTTGATTTCTTAACTGTTGCTTCTGTGCATGTTGATTGTCAAACTAAGTAAAGCAAAATCTTGGACAACTTCAATCTTTTCTCCATATATCATGAAGTTGCTTACTGACCCAGTCATAAAGATTTTATTTTTGTTGATGTTGAGATGCAATGCATACTGAAACCTGTGTTCTTTGATCTTCTTCAATAAATGTTTCAAATCCACTTCAGTTTCAGCAAGCAGAGTTGTATCATCTGCATAACACAGTTTATGAGTCTTCCTCCAATCCTGATGCCAGCTTCTCAGATAATTTGTTCAACATAGAGAATAAAGAGGTATGGGAAAAGGATACAGCCCTGACACACACCTTCCCTGACTTTAAACCAAGCAGTGTTTTTTTGATCTCTTTAAACAACTGCCTTCTGATCCAGGTACAGATTCATCATGAGTACAATTAAGTGCTCTAGTATTCCTATTCTTCACAATGTTATTAATAATTTGTTGTGATCCACACAGTCAAATGCCTTTGCATGGTCTATAAAACAGAGATAGGCATCTTTCTGGTATTCTCTGCTTTGGGCTAATATTCCTCTGATATCATCAATGAAGTCCTTGGTTCCAGGCTCTCTCTGAATCCAGATTGATTATCTCACAATTCTTTGTCATTATACTGCTATAGTCACTTTTGAATGATCTTTAGAAAAATTTTGCTTGTATGTGACATTAATGATATCATTCAATAACTTCCACATTCAGTTGGATCCCCTCTCTTGGGAATAGACACAAATATAGATCTTTTCCAGTCAGTTGCTCAGGGAGCTGTTTTCCAAATTTCTTAGCTTAAACAAGTGAGCACCTCCAGTGCTGCATCTGTTAGTTGAAACATGTCAATTGTTATTCCATCAACTTCCAGAGCCTTGTGTCTTGTCAGTTCATTCAAGGCAGCTTTCACTTCTTCTTTCAGTAGCATTCATTACTGATCATGGGCAATCTCTTAAAATGGTTGATCATCTACCAATTCTTTTGGGTATAATGACTTTGTGCATTCCTTCCTCCTTCTTTTGAGGTTTCCTGAATCATTTTTTTTAATCCTTCACTACTGCCACTTGAGCCTTGAATTTTTTCTTCAATTCTTTAAGCTTAAGAAAAATATAGTATGCTCCTCCCTTTTGGTTTACTATCTCCAGCTCTTTGCACATATCATTATAATATTTGATTTTGTTTTCTTGTGTTGCCCTTTGAAATCCTTTGTTTAGTTATTTAACTTCATCATATTTTCCTTTTACTTTAGCGGCTCAATGTGTAAGGGCAATCTCAGAGTCTCTTTTGACATGTAAGTTGGTAATTTCTTTTTTTTTTCCTGTCTTTTTAATAACCTTTTGCTTTCCTCATGAATGATTCCTTGATGTCATGCCACAACTCATCTGGTCTTCACTCATTAGTGTCTAATACATCAAATATGTTCTTTAGATCTGAAAACTATGTCACTGGTATTAGATACTAATAAGATCACTCATGGTGGACAGGTGTCAGCTGAACTTCCAGACTAAGACTGACTAGAGAGAAGGACCCAATATCCCACTCTCAAAATAATTAACCATTGAAAACCCTATGAATAGCAGAGAAATACTATCAGATATAGTACCAGAAAATGATTGTCCCCTCCCCCATTTGGAAGGCACTCAAAAGATGACTAGGGAAGAGTTTCTTCCTCAAAGTAAAGTCAATTTTAATGATGGGAATGGAGTAAGGCCCCAGGGACCTCCATATGCTGATGTGGCACAACTCAAATGAGAAGGAACAGCTATAAACATAAATTAATAATTAAAATGTAGGATGTACATAGTATGAATCTAGGAAATTTAGACACCATCAAAAGTGAAATGGAGCACATAACCATCAATAGTCTAAGCACCAGTGAGCTAAAATGTACTATTACTGGCCATTTTGAATCAGAAAATCACATAATCTTCTATGCCAGGAAGGACAACTTAAAGAGAAATGGGAAGTGCACTCATTATCAAAAAGGACATCTCAAGATCTGTCCTGAAGGGCAATACTGTTAGTGATAGAATAATATATATATGCCTATAAGGAAGGCCAGCTAATATGACTATCATTCAAATTTACACACCCACTACTAAGGCCACAAATGAAGAAGGAGAAGATTTTTACCAGTTTCTGCAGTCTGGAGTAGATCAAACATGCAATCAGGATGTACTAATAGTTACTGGTGACTGGAATGCAAAATTTGGAAACAAAGAAGGCTTAGTAGTTGAAAAATATGCCCTTGGTGACAGAAACAATGCTGAGGATTATATGATAGAATTTTGTCAGACCAATGACCTCTTCATTGCAAATACATTTTTCACCAACATAAATGACAACTATACACATGGAATTCACCAGATGGAACATATAGGAGCCAAAGAGACTACATTTGTAGAAAGAGATGATAGAAAATCTGAATATCAAACATCAGAACAAGACCAGGTGCTGCTTGTGGATCAGACCATCAATTGCTCATATACAGGTTCAAACTGAAGCTGAAGAAAATTAGAACAAGTGTATGAGAGCCAAGGTATGATCTTGAGTATATCCCACCTGAATTCAGAGACTACCTCAAGCACAGAACCATAAAGTTAGCAGCTATATTCTCTTCCAGTTTCTGTAGGGCATGCATCTAGGCTTAACTCAGCTGGCTTCCTGCAGTGGGGGAGGTATTTCCTGGGCCACATTCCCATGTGGAGCTCCTAGTGATCTTCCAAGTTCATGAAAGTGTTGGCAGAATTCCATTTCTTGCATCTAGAGATCTCTTTCTCTGTTGGCTGTCAACCTTGGGCTTTTCCCAGCTTCTGGAGGCTCCCCACATTTCTTTGCATGTAACCCTCTCACAAGCTGCCTCAGAACATGGTCGTTCACTTTTTCCAAGGCATTCAGGAGAACCTCCCTTCCTCTCTGGTACTATCAAGTTTTATATAACAATGTAACCACAGAAATAAGTCTTCCATTATCTCTGCCATATTTTATTGTCTGAAAGCAAATTGTAAGTTCTACCTGCACTTAAGATATAAGGGCACGACTCATTTGGAGTTTACCATATGATGTGTCTGCCACAAAAATTTCATTAAAATGATACTGCAGAGAAGCTTTTCAGATTGGATTGGTTTGGGGTTTTGATTTTTGAGACAGTGTCTTGTTATGCAGCCCAGACTGACCTCAAAGTCACAATCCTCCTGCCTCAGCCTTCAAGTTCAGCAATCACAGGACTACACCACTACACCCGGCTTTCAGGTGGGTTTGTTTGGGCAGCAGAAATGGGAAGAGATAATGGAAAGAAAGATTGTGAGCAACAGAGAAGAGAAAAGACACACAGTGCATTCTGAATAGTGACTAATCCACACAATGCAGACAAAGATTTCAAATCTTCCACTTTGTGGAAATTTTTAAGAAGTCTCCCAAAAAAGGGAAACAGAGATTCAGCTAAAGCAGGTGTCAAGGGCCTCTCAGACTGATTATATGTATATATTTGTATATGTGTGTGTGTGTGTGTGTGTGTGTGTGTGTTTAACTACTGTAACTGTAAGCTGAGTGGCTTATAAATGACAGAAATTTATTTCTCATGGTTCTGGAGGATGAGAAGTCCAAGATCAAGATGGCAGCAGGTTCAGTGTCTGGTGAGGTCCCATTTCCTGACTCATAGATGGCCATCTTTTCATTGTGCCCTCACATGGCAAGGGGACAGGGGACCTTTTTGTGGTCTCTTTTATGAGGGAAATAATTGTATTCATGTGCACTCCACCCTCATGAACTAACTGCCTCCCAAAGAATCTACATCCTAATACCATCACATTGGAAGTTAGGATTTTAACACTTGAATTTGAGGGTAGGGAGGTACTAGATGACACCTTTGTGTCAATTAGGTAAAGATGCTCCTTCTTGCTCTCTCATAATCAAGCACAGCTCCATGGATGACATGCAAACTGGCTACTCCTTCTTCAGCCAGTGCTCTTGTCCAGTCAACAGGCAGTACCATTGTAGGCAGTGACTTTGGAAGAAGGATTGTAAATTAGGAAGGCAGCAGTCTGGCACTAGGCCTCTCATGTTTAATCTGCTCCAGCTACCTGGTCACAGAATCTTCTGGAACTTGAATGTAGCTCCTTCTACCACAATGTGTTGTGAGGTATTGGTCAGCTCTATAACTAGGTCAACCTGGACATGTGTTGGAACTGATGGATCTGCATAGGGAGAGGGAAAGCAATGAAGATGCCCAGAATGAACACCAAGAAATGGAAAGTGAAATGAAAATTAAAGCATAGAAATTGGTAGTAATGATATCAGGAAAAAAATATATGTTAAAGAAAAGAAATCACGTTAAGCTGGGAGCAGTGGCGCACATCTGTAAAAATGGGCTGAAGGTGCAGCTCAGTGGTCCAGCACTTGCAAAGTAGTACCAAAAAAAAAAAAAAAGAAATCATGTTAAGACATACCAAAGAGAGGAGTTGTATATTGGAAAGACCCAAAATAGAATAAATCAAGCTAATCTATATGCCACTAGAGTAAGAAATTCATGTGAAGAAATTTTTTTAATTAAAAAAATTTACTACAGTAAAAGATACATTGCCATTGATCCCCTGCAAATGCTCCTCCTGGCCTCAACATACTTATCCCATCACTCCTGCCATCCCCTGAAGAAATTCTGAAGTTCTCCCTCATGAACGTCCCTACTTTCATCCTCCATCATAACAACTTTCCATGTCACACATCACTTCTGACATGGCACCTTCTGACGATCAAAAACATTACAGTGTGTTCTCATCTACTTTATTTACCAGATCTGGCACTGAGACTTCTGGCTCATCCCCAAAGTCAAAATGACCATGAAAGGTAAACTTTTTGAATCAGTTCAGGACACCAATGCAGCCACAGCAAAACAACTAAAGGCACTCATAAAAAAGACTTCCAGAACTGTCTCAGAAAATGGCAAGATGATGGGAGAAGTGTACTCAAGGCCAGGAAGAAGGTACTCTGAGGTGAATTGGTGGCAGTGTGTCTTCCACTGCAGTACTACATTATTTTAATTGAAATATTCACCTTACCTTTATTTAATTTGCATGTAGAATAATAAGTTTTATTATAGAGTTTACATACAATTGCTTTATGTACTTTGCAATTGTTCTCTTTATCCCCCTGTGTTTCTGCCCTTCTCTTTCCCCTTCCCACCAATCCCCTCCTCCTTCCAAGTAAATCACCTTGTGTTTTCCAATCTTAGGTACATATTATTTTTTCCCTACAAGGTAGATCTAGCTTCTGCATATAAATGAAAACACATGGTGTTTCTCTTTCTGAGTTTAGCTTATTTTGCTTGAAATGATGATCTCCTCTTCTATTTTCCTAGACATGATGTAACTTCATTCTTCTTTACAGCTGAATAATATTCCATTGTGTATTCATACCATTTTTTTAATTCACTCATCTGTTGATGGACATCTGGACTGATTCCATATCCTTGCAAGTGTAAACACTGCTGCAATGAATATGGAAGTGCAGATGTCTCTATTTTGTACCTTATTTCCCTTAGGGTATATACTCAGAAGTGGTATAGCTGGATCATGTAGTAGTTCTATTTTAAGTTTTCTGAGGAACTTCCATACTGATTTCCATAATGGTTGTACTAGGTTACAGTCCCACCACCAGTGTAAAAGGGTTGCTTTTTGCCTACATCCTTTCCAGCATTTGTTGTTGTTTGCTTTGTTGATGCTAGCCATTCTGAGATGGAATCCCTGTATAGCTTTGATTTAATTTCTCTGATGGCTAAGGATGTTGAATATTTTTTTCAAATGTTTATTGGCCTTTTGTCTTTCTTCTTTTAAGAACTATCTGTTTAGGTCCATTGTCCACTTACTGATTGGATGTTTCTTGGTGTTCAATTCTTTGAGTTCTTTATATACCCTAAATATTAATCCTCTGTCAGATATGTAGTTGGGAAAGATTTTGTCTGATTCTGTGGGCTCTCTCTTTACCCTATTGATTTTTTCCTTTGCTGTGAAGAAGTTATTTTTTATTTCATGCAATCTTGTTTGCCAATTCTTGGTACTATTTCCTGGGCTCTTGGAGTCCTTTTAAGAAACTACTTGTCAGCTAGGTGAAGTGGTGCACACCTGTAATACCAGCAGCTTGGGAGGCAGAGGCAGGAGGATCACAAGTTTGAGACCAGAGGCAGTCTGCATAAATTAGTGAGACCCTGTCTCAAAAACTAAGAAAACAGGCTGGGAGGTGCAGCTCCGTGGTCCAGCACTTGCAAAGCATGCAAGCACAAGGCCCTGGGTTCAACCCCCAGTACCTCAAAGAAAAGAAAAAGAAAAAGAGTTGCCTGTATCTATATGTTGAGAAGTGTTCCCTGCATTTTCTTCTAGTCATTTCTAAATTCCAGTTTTATATTAGGATCTTTGATCCATTTTGGATTTATTTTTGTACAGGATGATAAATATGGATCTACTTTCATTCTTCTACATGTGGATATCCAGTCCTCCCAGCACAATTTGTTGAAGAGTGTATCTTTTCTCCAAGGTGTGTTTTGTCACCTATTCCTTGATCTTTATTATTTCTTTTTGTCCACATTTGAGTATTGGCTTATTTTTCTAACATCTTAAGGTGTATCATTAAGTTATTTATTTCATACTTCTCTGATTTTTTTATGTAAGTACTCATAGCTATGAATTTTCCTCATAGAACTGCCTTTGCTATATCCCAAGTTTCTGGTAGGTTGTGTTTTCATTCTCATTTGATTTTAGGAATTTTTTAATATCCTCTGATTTCTTCAATGATCTATTGATCAAAAATATGTTGCTCAATTTATAAGTATTTGTAGCATTTTTGTAGCTTCTTTTTCTATTGGTTCCTAGTTTTATTTCATTGTGATCTCATAAGATACAAGGAATGATTTTAAGTTTTTCTATTTTTAAAGCTAGTTTTGTAAACTAAAATGTATTCCATTTTATAAAAAGTACCATGTTGTGTTGAAAAGAATATGTATTCCACATCTGTTGGATAAAATATTCTGGAGAGGTCTATTAAGTCCAATTTGTCTATGGTGTTTTTTAACTCTGGAGTTTCTTTACTGATGTTTTTGTTTGGATGGTCTGTCTTCTGATGTGAGTAGGGTATTGATGTCAACCACTATTCTTGTATCTGGACCAATCCATTGCTTTATGGCCAATAATATTCATTTTGTGATATTAGGTACACCATGCATAAATATTTACAATCATATGTCTTCTTGATTGATTGTTCCCTAAATAAAATTAGTGAGTTTGTCTCTTCTGATTAATTGAGAGCTGAAGTTAACTTTGTCAAATGTAAGTATAGCAATCTCTACCTTTTTTCTGGCTTCCCCCTGCTTACTAAAGCATTTTCCATCCTTTCATTTTCAGTCTGTGAGTATCTTTTTAAATGAGGTATGTCTCTTGCAGACAGCAAATAGTTGAGCCTTCTTCCCTAATCCAGTTGGCTAATCTATGCCTCTTAAGTGGAGTATTAAGACCATTTACATTTAGGGTTGTTATTGAGAGGAATTTGGTATTATGTGTAATGTTGTATTTGTTTCTAGTTGGTTTGAGTGATGATCGTTCTTTACTTTCTCCCCTGTTCATTTTTGGGGGTTATTTATTTACTACATTAGATATCCTTGCTTCTTTCTTAGTTTTCATTTTTCCATGTGCTTCTTTTATGAGATTTATTTATTTCTATATTCTCATATTTGCTTCTGTCTTTCTTCTTCTTTGTGTAGAATATCTTTAAGTATCTTCTGTAGTACTGATTTGATGTTTGTGAATTGTTTAAGTTTGTCTTTATCTTGGAAGGTCTTTATTTCTACAAATATTTTAAAGGATAACTTTGCTGGATATAGTAATCTTAGTTGGCAGTTACTTGCTTTCAGGGCTTGAAATATATTATCCAATGCTTTACTGTATAATAGGGTTACTGATAAGAAATTTGATATTCTGATGGGTTTGCTTTTATAAACAAGCTGGCATTTTTCTCTTGCAGCCTTTAAATTATTAAATTAGTTTCTTTATTTTGTATTTTTAGCATTCCAACTATAATGTGATGTGGAGAGGATCTTTTCTGGTCACATCTATTTGGAGTTCTGGATTCCTCTATCATTTGGGTGTCTATTTCTTCTCCTAGATTTGGTAAGTTTTCTGCTATTATTTCATTGAATAGATCTTCTGTGTCTGTAGCTTTAGTCTCAGCTCCTTCTACACCATGGATTCTTCGGTTACATCTCTTCATCTTTTCCCATAGTTCTTGGAAGTTGTGGTCATATTCCTTATTTTCCTGTGTTGGTATCTGAGTGTAATATTCCTTCAATTTTGTCTTCTATCCCTGATACTCTTTCTTCTGCTTAATCCAGTGTGCTAATACGACTTTCTACTGTGATTTTTACTTGGTTTACTGTGTATTTCATGTCCAACAATTCTATTTGATATGTTTAAGATTTCAACTTCTTTGATGAATTTTTCTTCTAAGTTAGATACTTTTTTGTCAAGTGCCTGAATTGACTTGTTGTTTTGTTGTTAGGTGCCGTCGAGTCGGTATCCGACTCATAGCAGCCCTCATAGGGTTTTCATTGGCTGACTGTTTCGGGATTGCCTTGGGAGTGGATTGCCAGGCCCTTCTCCCATTTTTGTGGTGCTGGGAATTGAACTCGGGGCCTCAGAGACTGCAGTGCAGCGCTCTACCCACTGGGCTAAATCCCAGCCCTGAATTGACTTAGTCATTTCTTTTATGTGCTTTTCTTTGAGATCACTTATCATTTTTATAAGCAGATTTTTTAAATTCTTTGACAGGCATTTCAACCATTTTAGTGTCTTTGGTTTCAGTTATTGAAGAGTTATGATCATTTGGAGGAGTCCTGTTTTCTTGCTTTTTCATATTTCTTGTATTTCTGTATTGAGTTTTTCACATTTGTTAGGATAGTTGTCACTTCTTGTTTCTTTTGGGGTTCTTCCTGTTGTACAGTCTTCTCTTGAGCTCTTGGCCCCGAGTATCACTCAGAGAAGACAAAGCAATTTGTTGCAATGTAACAACCCTGACCAAAACCAGACTTATAATTACAATTAACCTGATTTGAAGCCAGCTAATACTTGAGAAATTACCTTTTTACTAGGGAGTTAATCCTCCCTTTCCCCTGCTAAGGTTAGGGCTGGTGTGAGGGTGCACACTATTTTGTTCTTTCTGTTCCAAAATATCGTTTGCTGCATGAATTTGATTGCATTAACACCTTTATTATATCTTCGGTTGCATTCTCTAGTTTTTCTCTCCTGGGGTTTCAGTTTCTCCTTCGTTACTCTGGGTTTTCTCTTTTCCAGAGTTACAGAGATACTCTTTCTAATCCTCCATCTTGATTCAGTCTCCTGTGTGAAGAAAACTTTAAAAGGTTTCAAGAAGAAAAACTGAGGACTAGAGAAAAAATTATTTTATATGAAGATTATTTTGAACTTTTTATAAAGTGAATTTTTTTCTGGGACTTCATCACTCTAAACACTATGACTTTATTTCAAAACCAAGTTAGGAATACATACGTCAATATTCATTATCTAAAAATAACTGTAGATCTAACTTTATATATAGTATTAAAAAGTACATATGTTTTATTTTCCCAAAATAATAATAACTATTATCAAGTACCTACCATATGCAAGGCATTGAGCTTTACAACTATTGCCTTCACTAATCCTTTCAGTCCTGAAAGTAATTATTAATGTACATGTATTACACTCAAGGAAGTTAAAAGACCAGGAAATGAGGTCCAAGCCAAGGAGACTCTACTCCAATTATATTCCATGTGAAATCATGTCTCCCCAGAGTTATGCAACCTGATTGTACAAAGTGATGGACCCATATTTGCCAATCTATAAGAAGAGGAGCCCCAAGTCCTCTGGCTACAGTCTTCCCACTCCTTGTATGAACCAAACACTAAATTCCCATTGCTTAAAATTCCAGTATATTTTATATTTATTTGAAATGCAGTTCAAGAAGCTATTTCGTGATTAAATATCTATTGAGCCCTTACTATACACCAAACATAGTATTTGGTCTTCTATGTGTTATTTTGTTTAATCTTCACAGCTTTCTGATGTAGCTGCTATCATTGTACAAATGAGGAAATAGAAATATCTTTTGCTAGTAAAACTACCCAAGATACTTAGACAGCAATTGGTGGATTCAAGAGTGAACCCAGGTGTTCCTGACCCACTATGCAAAACTAATCTGAGGAAATATGAGAGACATCGCATACCACTCAAGTTGACTTCTCTGTAATAGTTAATCTGAAATCATCTCCACATTTCTCTCTTTCCTATTAAAAATGATCATGCTACTCTGCAATGATTTATCATCATACATATTATAGTCACCTCCACACAAATCTATGGTTGATTAACTAAAATTGGAAGACATTTTGATGATGAAAAGTGCTAAGTATTCCTATGAATAATAATTAGCATTAGCATCGTACTCCAAGTAAATTATGTATGTCAGTACTGGGAATCAATCAGCAAAGGGAGGGTCAGACATTTGATGACCAGAACCAGATAAGATGGATTAGACATGGCAGCACAGATGACTAGAACAAGTATTAGCAGGAAAAAAAAGAAAAGAAAAACTTTTTTAAACACCTAGTATATTCAAAATCCTTGAAAGACAATACTGAACAACACAGAAATATTCTCTGATCTTGTAGATCATAGAGTATATCCACACAGTAACTTCAGAATTTGCCCCAGCACACTGAATGGAACATGGTGCCAAGGAAGTCTAAAAGCCAGCAAGCAGATCTACAGAGAGCAAGGGTGTGGCCAAAGTGACTGTGAAGCAGTCCCTGGGAGGGCTGAGATGGGGCAAAGCAAAACTGCAGCATTAAAAGAAAACCAAGACAAAGGCCAATGGAGATAACAAGGTATCAGCTACTGAAATAATGCAATGACTTGCCCATGGGAAACAGGCAAGAGCTTGACACTAGAAATAAATCAGGGCCTGACCACCAGCTGGATTAAGGTAAGGTAATGTTGGTCTTCAGATCTATGTTTCTTAAAGCCATATGTAGCCTACTAGAAACAGAAAAAATCCCAGAGATTCAAGTCCAATAGTTGGGGCTATAACAACAGGAGAAATATGGAAAAGGGAAGCCAGATCATTCATCCTGCTTTCCCAAGCTCCTTTCTTTCCAAGATGGCTCAGTACATCTATGCAGATGTGTTGAGAGATCATGCCATCATCTCAGGTCCCAAAGCAGAAGTTGTCAAAACAATAGTCTTACATAGGGCTTTCCTTTGTCCCTACCAAAAAGAGGAAGAAAATTTTTTTCTAAGCATGAATTAGATTGGTATCTTACAAGTTTTCTTGCCTAGTAATTCTACTTGTGGGTAATTAATGCCTTCTTTCTTGGAAGCTGGACTCTCAATCTTTGCTCTAAGTGGTGAACTTGTTTCAAAAACTAGTAATCTTGACAAAGGCATGCACCCAGCTGTGTGTTGCCTTGGCTTGCAGGAAACCCATATGTCTCTTTATCAGCGAGTCAATTTCGTCAAAGGTCCAAGTTCATTTCCTTCTAATTCTATAATTAATCTTCTTTGCTACTACAGAAGGAAATAGCTTTTTCTTGTTTTAGACTTACTGCCAATTTTGCAAGACATATTCAGGGAGTCCTTTTCCTTCAGTCATTCTATGTATATGCCCATAGGCTATAATCCCCTATGGTGAATAGCACAAATTACATGTATTTGGTCAAAAAAAATAGAACAAGTCTCTTTTGCAATGTTTTTCCAAAGGAAAAAATTTTTAAAGTTCTCATTTTATGGCTAAACTGTGATGTTTATTGGTTAGATGTAGTAAATGAATTTTTTGCCTATATTTTCAATTTACACTGGTTTAATCAGGATATAACTCCATCATAAGTAGAGGATCATCTGTTCTGGTGGGAAATATTATGATGTAGAATTTACCAAAGGCTTCATATGTCCTTTATAAACATTACTTATAATTCTACTTCTAACATACATATTTTGGCATCTTAACTTGAAAAAAAACAAGAATGAAAGAAGTTAAAAGACTTGACTAAGGTTCCAGAATGGGAGAAGAGCCTGGCAATCCACTCCCAAGGCAATCCTGAAGCACTCAGCCATTGAAAACCCTATGAGGGTCGCTATGAGTGGGATGTTGACTCGACAGCACCCAACAACAACAACAACAAGGTTCCAGAGAGCTGGGATTTAGCTCAGTTGGTAGAGCGCTGCGCTGCAGCCTCTCAGGTCCCAAGTTCAATTCCCAGCACCGCAAAAATGGGAGAAGGACCTGGCAATCCACTCCCAAGGCAATCCCAAAACAGTCAGCCATTAAAAACCCTATGAGGGTCGCTATGAGTCGGATACTGACTCGAGGGCACCTAACAACAACAACAACAAGGTTCCAGAGCTAGAAGTGACATGCGGGATTTACACCTTCTTCTAACTGACTCCAAATATCTTATCTTGCCATAGAACCATTCTGTCTTGCCAATACATAAGACTCAGCAAAAGGGAGCACATCATCTCTAGGAATTTTTATTACTAGGAAAAAAGTTATATAACTGATTAAGAGTACAAAGACAAACTTAGAGTTGGAGAGAGAATCAATATAAAATCAGAGGCCACCCAAGAAATACTAATCTCTATGAGGATTTTTTCATTAAGTATGGATCACAAACAAGTTACATGAGGATATGATCTGAATACACATAAGGGAGTAATCTCTAAAGTGGATACCCAGATTCTGAGGAGTGCTAAAATGCTGTGGACATGTTTTCACATGTAGGCTAGCCAATGCTTTCCTACTACTAGTAGGACTACTAGTAGAACTAGTAGTAGGAACTACTAGTTCAGTGTATGGCTCACAGTAAATGTTATATAAATGATAGTTGTTGTTCTTATTCTCTGAAAATTGCCTCACTGTAAACTTTGGTAATGGACTTTTGTAGTCATCACTCTGCCTCTTCTATGGCCACAGATGATTGAGCCAAGAGAGTAAACCTAACTCAAACTGATCCAATCAGACTTTCTCTCCTACAGTTTATTTAAGGATTTCACAATGTCTCTGTTATCATAAAACATTGGGCCATTAAGTGTTCAGGAGGTCCATAGAGAAAACTGAAGAGAGAAACAGGGAGAGGGAAGGATGGAGGGGAGAGAGAGAGAGAGAGAGAGAGAGAGGGAGAATGAGAACACAGAGACACCAGGTGGGCGCAGAGAGGGAGACAGAGAGCAAGACCACAGTGGATCAGAATAACTTTCCACTTCTAGTTCTAGCCTTCAATAAGGTCTGATTTCACTTCCCTTTTAAAGTCACTGCACCCTTCCAATGTATTTCCATTTTTACTTAAATTGTTTGAGTGTTGTTTGGTATGTGACAGTCAAATAATTGCTGGTTAAAACAGAAATATAGAGTTGGGCATGGTAGCACATACCTGTAATCCCAGGGTCCTGGGAGGTTGAGGAAGGAGGATCACAAGTTTGAGGCCAAAGACAGCCTGCATAACTTGACAAGACCCTATCTCATGATAAAATAGGAAAAAAATGGGCTAGGGGTACAGCTCAGTGGTAGAGCACTTACAAAGCATGCAAGAGGCCCTGGCTTCAACCTCTAGTAGAAGAAAGAAAGAAGGAAGGAAAGAAAAGAAAGGATGGAAGGGAGGGAGGAAGGGAGGGAGGTAGGGAGGAAGAAAGGAAAGAAAGAAAAGAGAGGGAGGGAGGGAGGGAGGAAAGAAGGAAGAGAAAGATGAATGAAGGAAGGGAGGGTGGAAGGAAGGAAGGGAAAGAAAAAGAAAGAAGAAAGAAAGAAAGAAAGAAAGAAAGAAAGAAAGAAAGAAAGAAAGAAAGGGCAAGAGAAAGAAAAATATATTCTGAATGAAATGGAATACTAAGAAAACTTGTGAGAAACTCAATGACCCAGGTTCTAATTCATTTACTTCAGAAGAACCCGTGAGGGAAACTTTAAATTGAAGTTGTTCTTAGAATACTCCAAATAGGAATGATTCTACCTCAAGAGTCATTGAGTGCACTTTAGTACTTTAGGACTTAAACCTGTGCACTTCCTGAAAGGCTGTCTGGAACAATTTTCTGTGAGAAGTGCTACTTCTCGCATGCACAAAACTCTATCTTGGTGGATTGAAAGGATGAAAGAGCTTCCTTTATTATCAAGACTTCTACTAAGGAATGACTTAGCTATTGGTCAAAAGAGAGAATTCCAAAAAAGAGTGCAAATTCTGGCTATTATTGATGTGATCATAAGGAGAATATATACAAATTTTAGAGAACTCAAATCTTCTGGGAAGCATATTAAACTAGGAGAGAAATAAAATACCTCCCATTTCTTAAAGAGATTATAATATGTTTTTATGCCAATACTGAAGATGCATAAAGAAATGTGAGCCTACCTCTAAGCACTTTCACACAAGTCACTTTCACACAAGTACTCTGTTTATTTACTTCAAAAGTCATCATTTTAATATATAGAGCTCTTCTCAAGAAACATGTGTGAATCAAAAATGGATCAAGAGATACCCAAAGGGGGATGAGTCATCACACCACAGACACACTTGTATCTCCATGTTCAATCCAGCACTTTTCACAATAGCAAGGATATGGAATCAACTAAAGTGCCCAGCAACAGAAGAATGGATTAAAAAAGTTATGATACATATACATGATGGAATACTATGCAGCAATCACAAAAAAATGAAATAATGTCATTTGCAGCAAAACGAATGGAATTAGAGAAAATTATCTTAAATGAACAAACAAGCCCAAAAAGAGAAATATCACATATTCTCACTCATATGTGGGAGCTGAATCAAATTTAAAAGAAGGAAAAAATCCTATACAGAAATTGGAACATAATAAAAAGCTAATGTAAACTTAGTGGAGAAGAGAAAATTCAAGGAACAGAAAGAAGGAGGAAGGATCTAGCAAAAGGACACAATGATGGGAGAAGACAGGAGAGGGAGGAGAGACAAGGAGGAGTGAGGAATGAGAGAGTGGTTGACCTCAAAGTGAACAGCTCAACTTTAATAGTTCAAGAAATAATTATAATAATACCAACAATACCAACAAAGGATGGTAATGATGCAAATGGGCTAGATTATTATATTAATTTGTAGGATATATAAAGAGAGATAATTCTTTCTCTTATAATACATATATAATATATAATATATAGTATATATAATATATAAAGATAATATATAAAAAGAGATAACTGACATAATTATAATAATACCAACAATACTAACAAAGGATGGTAATGATGCAAATGGGCTAGATTATTCATGTAATACTGATGACAATGTAAAAAGATAGATCACTACAGAAAAAAGTGTGGACTTAAATCAAAATTGGGATCCAAGGGTATACAGAAAAATATTCCCACAAAAACTCATGCAAGTAGAACAGAGGCCATTGGTGGGGAGGTGGGAGAGGAGGGAAGAGGGGCACAAGAGGGTAAGAGGGAAATTATCTGTGCAATGTACAATGAAACGCATATATGGAAATGTCACAATGAAATGCATGTCAGAATGAAACATATTAAGTTGTACATTAAATATTTCCAATAAAAAAGTAGATTAAGAGCTATATCTTCCTTAGTTTTATGTTCAAAGCAGCAGCCCTACCCACAAAGCCTGTTCATCTAGAGATTAAATTGCTGTCTCTCTTGAGGATTCCTTCTAATGAATGACTGGAGATACAAAGTTTGAATGCACATGCCTGTGCCATGGCTATAAAATGTTGAGACTGATTTCTATTATCTGCAATAACAGTCTTTTACCCCTAGACACACACACACACACACACACACACACACACACTCCTGGTTTACACACAATCCTTATGTGCTGAGGGCCACTCAGCCAGGTTATAGAAGATCTTTTTCTTTCCCCATCAGTGAAGATTTCCCTCCTGCTCACCCTTTCTTTCACACAGTAACCTGCTCCACATTCCCACCACCACACACTTACACCTCTCTAAAGTCCTTTTCCTAGCACTTCACTCTCCACCCTGAGGATCTCTACCCAGCCCTTCATTCTAACTACTCCAGGCCGGCTGAAGACCTGAGCTCAGTGTGTGGTACATAAACTAGTGTCCTGATAAAGGGACTCCACTCATACTTTTGTGAATTCTGGAAAGGAATAAAGAGAGATAACTGACATCCTAAGTTAGAATTCCAAATGGGTGTTCCAATGAAATCAACAATATAATAACAATTAGAACTTTACTGTTGATATTGTTCTTCAGTTTCTTTCATTTATTCATTTCTTTATTCTACAAAATATTCTTAATCGCCCACTACATTTCAGTCACTACTCATGAGACTGGGAATATGAGCACAAATAAAAAAAGATAATGGATTTTTTCTTGCTGCTCAGATATTTGGCTAAGATCAAGTGTATCTGTTCTTACCAATTGAAAATAATGGATTTTTATAGGTTAGTCTTAATACACAAGCAAGACAAGCAACATTGATCCTACAGCAAATTATATACCAAATTCTTGATAACCAATTTCCAGCATGCAACAATCCCATCCATGTGAGAAGGATGTCGCAATCCTTGCTTGAGGCAATCCCAAAACAATCAGCCATTCAAAACCATATAAGGGTCTCTATGAGTTGGACACAACTCCATTGCACCTAACAACAACAAAAATTCCACCCATCAATTCAGAAGCACCTAGATTTCTATATCAGTGCATATACAAATACTAATTTCTCATTCTAAAACTAAGTCCACTTATTCACTCAAGGGCTGGGATTTAGCTCAGTTGGTAGAGCACTGCTCTGCAGTCTCTGAGGTCCTGAGTTGGATTCCCAGCACCGCAAAAATGGGAGAAAGACGTGGCAACCCACTCCAAAGGCAATCCTGAAACAATCTGCCATTGAAAACCCTATGAGGGTCTCTATGAGTCAGACATGACTCGACAGCACCTAACAACAACAACAGTCACTCATAGACATGTTGTTGTTGTTGTTAGGTGCCGTTAAGTCAGTATCCGACTCATAGCGACCTTACCTACAACAGGCAAAACATTATTGTCAGTGCTTCTCTGCTATTCATAGGGTTTTCAATGGCGGTTTGATTTTTGGAAGTGGGTTTCCGGGTCCTCCTCCCAAGCCTACAGTATCTGATGTTCCCAGGTGGTCTCTCATCCAAGTACTAACCAGGCCCAACCCTGCTTAGCTTCCAAGATCTGACAGGATCGGAAGCCACAGTGCTGCAGGCCATAGACACATAGTTAGACCTAAATCTTTAGTATCCATACACTATACAGAGATCCAGACCTCAAATCACTAATTATAGCTTCTCATTATTCTCCAAAATACTATGTCAGATTTTAAACATATATTTTAAGTCTAAAATAAAGTTCTAAATCCAAACAGTTTTTGGAGTTTCTACATAAATAATGCACAGTTACTAAGAACATAGGCTTTGGAATCAGGGAGACTTGCGTTCAAATCTTCATGGTTTTGTTATTTTGCACAAGTTATTAAACTCTCAATCTAAGATTTCACATCTGTAGAGTGAATACAGTAGTATCTATCTCCTGCAGTTGACATGATGATTAAATCAAATTCAGCAAAGTATCTAGTAAGCCACTGATACAAGGTATTCAAAAAATTAGACATTGATCTGAAATGGCTGCACTCCATCCATTTGATTGTCCAAATATCAAAAAGAATTAATTGGCCTGGACACTCTTGCAGAAAAATAGATCTCTGTGTCCTGTTCAGATAAGAGTTAGTAGAAGGTGAAAGTACACAAGTCTTGTTAACTAGTTGATCAATTTCACTTCTCTTTCTATCTCGGATCGTTATTTTATCATGCTCCATGATATGCGTTCACATATTCCTTTTACTTATTAATACAGTATTAATGTATTATTAATCATGGTATTAATACAGTAATACCATGAGTACACAAACACAACATAGGCCTGAGAGGTCATATTAGCACTCCAACCAAATTCCAAAAAAGCCAGTAAAAATGGTATCTATGTTTAATTAAATCTCTAAATCTGCCTGACCACATCTAGGGAGAAGATGTGGATCAAAATGATACATGAAAGGCTGGATAACCACTCCTCACAAATAATTTCCCTGAAGGAATTGGAAATGACATTGATTGAGACATGACAGGCTATTTTTCACAAAGGTTGTTAGCTAAGACATCTCTTTAACATTACTTGCCATCTCCTTGCTCCCCAGGGTGGCATTTCAACATACAATGCTGGTCTCAGACTGAGATTTGTTCTGAAGGAGAAACACATTTACCTGGAGCACTTCTTCAAAAATTTCTATGGTGAGGAAACAGGCTCATATGTCTTCATCCCAGGAATTCATTTTCCAGTTAGTTTTCTCAGCCTCTGACAGATGAGGAAAAGTTCTTCCAATCACTCAAACAACAAGCAGGAAGAAATAAAAATTGAAGTTTAATTAACCTTCCAGTGGGAGCATAAGGCTACCCTTTTCCCCATAATAAAAGTCCTTCTGAACCCTGATACTTATGGGGTTGGAAGGAAGTGAATTTAAATTAAAGCCTCCGGTAGATGTGCCTGATATACATCTGACACATAGTTAAAAACTGTTCCATCTCATCTGGCATCATCAACCCCAGGAGTGGCAATTTACCAAAAGGAGGCAAACCTCTACCTAAGTGGTTAAACTTTCAGATGCTAAATACACAAAGAACTCAAAGTGTCTATGATTTTAAAATGTATCCTGGCTTTATCTAGAATCCAAACTCCAGAACGCAAAGCATCCATTAGCTTTGTGTTCTGTTTCCCACACAAAGAATTTTCTCTATATGTATTCATATATTTTTCTTAATCTGCTCAGCTTGATTTACTACTCTGCTAGGTCTACCTTGAAAACAAGAATTAAGACAACACTAATAATAATCAGCCTGCAGCCATAGCCGTCCAGCATCCGATCCCGTCAGATCTCGGAAGCTAAGCAGAGTTGGGCCTGCTAGTACTTTGAATGGGAGACCACCTGGGAACACCAGGTGCTGTAAGCTTGGGAGACAGACCCAGCAACCTACTCCCAAAAAGTAAACCGCCATTGAAAACTCTATGAATAACAGAGAAGCACTAACAATAGTGTTTCACCTGTTGTATGTAGGGTTGCTATGAGTTGAATATCAACTTGACAGCACCTAACAACAACAACAATAATAATCAGCCTGCATCTGCTAGTGCTTGGATGGGAGACCACCTGGGAACACTAGGTGCTGTAAGCTTGGAAGAAGGACCTGGAAACGCACACCCATAATAAAAAATAAAAAATAAAACAATCAGCCATTGAAAACCCTATGAATAGCAGAGAAGCATGACATTATTGTTTCATCTGTTGTACATAGAGTCGCTATGAGTCAGACAATGACTCAATGGTACCTAACACCAACAACAACAACAAGATTTTAGTATTATAAATAATCTAGAGATTATTTAAAGTATATAGGATAATACATTATACCATTTTATATAAAGGTTGTGAGCAACCACAGGTTCTAGTATCTGTGAAGGGTCCCAGAACAGATCTTCAGCCGATATCTAGGGTCATCTGTGTGCTACTAAACTACTGTATTAGTCAGGGTTCTCCAGGGAGATTGAACCAAGAATAGATAGATGGATGGATAGGTAGCTGACAGATAGATAGATAGATAGATAGAGAGAGAGAGAGAGAGAGAGAGAGATAGATTGACTGATTGATTAGAGAAGCAAGTTCATGTGATTATGGAGATGAAGGCCCACAATACTCCATCTGAAAGATGAAGAACCCAGGAGGCCAGGAGTACAGTTCAGTCCAAGTTCAAAGACTGCAGAACCAAGGAAGTAGATGGTATAACTCTCAGGTGAATACCTGAGAGTCTAGCAGGCAGGTCACTGGGGTAAATCCAAGGGTCCAAAGTTTAGAGAAGCTGGATTTCTATCTTCCAAGGGCAGAAGAAGAAAGGTGCTGCCCCTCCAGGAAAGAAAAAGGGTTAATTTGCCTTTTACATTTTTTTTCTTTCTGGAAGTGTGGTGCCTACTCATGTTGAGAGGAGGCCTTTCCCGCTCATTCCACCAGCTCATGTGCTAATCTATTCTACAAATACCCTCGTAGAAACAATGTTTTACCAGCTTTCTGGGTATCTCTTTTCCCAATTTAGTTTTCGCCAAAAATTTATCATCATAGCTATAGCAATCAAAGCAACATGGTACTGACATATAGATATATATGTGGAAGAGAAGAGAGACCTCAGGGGAAAAATTTACATATTTACAATCCATTGATCATCAATAAAGGTGCCACAGAATGAAACTTTGGGGAAAAGAAACATACAATGGGGAAGAAACAATCTCTTCAATAAGCAGTGCTGGGAAAACTGAATATTCACAAACAGAAGAATGAAACTGGACCCTTATCTCACACCATCCACAAAAACAAATTAAAAATGAATTAAAAGACTTAAACTTAAGATGTGAAGCTATAAAGCCAGTATACAAAAATAGGGGGAAAGATGCTTTACAATTGGTCTGGGGAATTTTTCATATATATGACCATCAAAACACAGACAACAGCAAAAGTAGACAAATGGGATTACATCAAGCTAAAAACCTTCTACTCAGCAAAAGAAACAATCAACAGAGTGAGAGAACATGAGGAAAATATTAGAATTACCAATGGAATGGGAGAAAACATTTGCAAAACATATACCTGGTAATAGGTTAATATCCAAAATACATAAGGAATGAAACCAACTAAATTTTTAACAAAGAAACAAATAACTTGATTTTAAAATAGGCAAAATGCCTCAATTTTTATTTCTCAAAAGAAAAATGTCCAACAAGTATATGAAAAGAGATTCAACATCATTCATTATCAAGGAAATGCAAATAAAATCACAGAAAGGTATCACCTCACATCTGTTTGTTGTTGTTGTTAGGTGCCCTCGAGTTGGCATCAGACTCAAAGCAACCCTATGTACAACAGGTGAAACACTACTGTTGTACTTCTCTGCTATCCATAGGGTTTTCAATGTCTGATTTTTGGGGGGGAATGCGTTACTGAGTACTTCTCCCAAGTCTACAGCACTAGGTGCTCCCAGGTGGTCTCCCATCCAAGTACTAACCAGGCCCAACCCTCCTTAGTTTCTGAGATCTGATGGGATCGGACACCACAGTGGTATGGCTGTAGGCTGCAGGAGTTTTGCTAAATGAGTAAATACAACTGCTCTTGCCACAGAGGAGAAAAATGGGCAACTATGTGAGGTCATAGATATATTAATGTGTTCTACTATAGTAACTGGGGCTGGGATTTAGCTCAGTTGGTAGAGGGCTGCACTGCAGTCTCTGAGGTCCCGAGTTCAATTCCCAGCACCGCAAAAAGGGGAGAAGGACCTGGCAATCCACTCCCAAGGCAATCCTGAAACAATCTGCCATTGAAAACCCTATCAGGGTCGCTATGGGTCGGATACCAACTTGACGGCACCTAACAACAACAACTATAGTAACTATTTTACTAGACATCCTCCCTCAGAATCTAGTGTCAAAGTAGTCCTTCCCTTTCTTTATCAGACGTTACAGCACCTGAATTTCCCCAAACATATAAAATCCTCCTCATTGCAGATAAAAGAAAAAGCTATACTCTACGTTGCTTATTCCCTTTAGTGGGATCTTTCTGTGCGTGTGCATGTGTGTGATAATGGCAGCACTTTACCTAGCTGAGCCGTTGACAGTGTCCTGGCCTTTACTTCTCAAGCTTACTCCTTAACACAGTACAAGCCTCATTACTCCAAAACAACACCCAACACTGCTTAGCCAACTTCATTACTACTTCTAAAGTTTTACATTGCTGATGGCCAAATACTACTTCAATCTGAATCAATCTACCTAGTTTTCTTTTCCTGGAAAAGATGAATTCCATGACGATTTAACAATTGTTCATAATGTCTAACCCTGACTTGACTAATGTTTTCCTGGAAATACCAATATATTATTTGTGGATTACTCATGTCTTTGAAATAACATATATATTTTGTGCTAGGCACTCTGTCACAGAAGCTATCTTATTAAAAGTTTAACTGAACACACCTCTGAAGTTCATGATGATAGCTTTGTTGCAAATTGGGTTCCCCAGAAGCAGAATATAAGAGATTAGTTTATGTAAGACATTTATTGGGGTACATACTTGGGTCCAAAATCTGGGAAAATGAGGCAAGATTGGTAGATGATAAGACTGGATTATCATGCAGTGTCAACCAAGACCTCATTCTATAGAGTTTAGAAGCTGGGACTGCCTTTTAGAATTATTCCCCATTATAGGGAAAATCTCAGGCACTTTTCTCAAAATCAATCCATCACTAGATAAAGAATTTTCCTTAGAAAAGAGCATGACCTTGGTGAAACAACTGAAGAGAAAAATTTCTAGGACGTCTGATGGCTGAGGGATGAGGTCCTTCCATGTGGATGCGGAATGCAGGCATCATGTCACATTTTCTTTTAGAGACATAGAATGAAAACTAACAGGTTTTTCAACTTTATGAAACACCACAATTGAACATAAAGAAGAAGGGAATGGCTTGTCAGGGGCAGATCAACATAGAAATAAAATCATAGTTATGAGTCAAAGCTCACACTTCTGAAGCTTAATGGGTCACTCCATCCATAAACTATTTTGCACAAAGCACCTTTCTGATGGCAAATTATATGTGTCAACTTAACATGGCCACAAGATATCCACTGTTTGTTAAACATGATTCTGAGTGTATAGGTAAGGGTATTTTTGGATAAGACTAATGGGTGAATCCATAGAGTAAATATAGCAAGTTGTCCTCTCCAGTGTCAGTGGATATCATCTAATCAAGCTCTGAATAGAATGAAAGGCTTGATGATCTCTCTCACCTTATGACTCTCACACCAAGACATTGGTCTTTTGCCTTCGGACTTGGACTGGAAGTGAACATCATAGGCTCTCCTGATTCTTGGGTCTCTGAACTACAGACCTAGGGACTTCTCAGCTTCCATAATCAAGTGAACCAAATCCTTATAACAACTAAATAAATAATTAAATAAGTGACTAAATAAATAAATCCCATTTTTACATGTGTAATTAGTTATATTTATCTGGAGAACCATGACTAATACAATTCCTTATGGATTTTGTTATTCTTGGTGTTAAAATTTTCCCCTCTGATTTCATGAATCCAGAGGTACTTATTCAAATACAACAATCTACCCTTAGGGAAAGAAAAGGTATTTCAGCACTGTCTCATGTACAGTGATCAATTTAGATAGTTGCAAGACATTTTCTCAGAGGCAAATGTCCAGCATTTAGCATACATGCTACATGAAATGCAATGGCAAAGACATACTGATCGAAATGTCTCAAAAAATACTGGTGATAGCTGGGAGTATAATTCAGTGGTAGAGTGCTTCCCTAGCATGTGCAAGGCCCTGAGTTCACAGCTATATATTTTTTTCTTTTCCCTGGAAGGATATATATGTATATATCTGTGTGTATGTGTATATATGTGTATATGTGTGTGAGTGTGTGTGTACACCCTCCCAATAAATTTCCCTAGGTGACTTAACAGGCAACCAAATCTTGCCTTTTCTATAATTATCATAATTCAGGAAAAACTATAAAGATAGAGCAGGACTCACAAGCCCACTTCAAGGATAATTTCAGTAAGTACACATGCATTCATTTAAGTACAAAAATTATAAAGCTTTAGTAGATTTTAGTAATAATTTTTAACTTGTCTGGTTAGACAAATTAAACTCTAACATTCGAAGTTTGGAGAGAGGAGTTGGGTGTTCTGTTTATTACTCTCTTTAGATGTTACATGTTCCTCCTTTGAATTAGAAACTTTGTGAACAACCAAACTCAAAGCTCTGAAAAGATAAAATTAATTAATTATATCTTCTTTATATTCTTACTTTGAAAACAACCAAATTTATAGGAAATTGCATGAATATTTCAGTGACCCTTCTCTAATACTTTCATGTACACCCACTATGTGTTAGCATTGCAGTGGCAAAACACCTGACAAACTCTATGGAAGTAATGATTTATTGGAGGCTCACAGAGAATGTCAGTCCATAATGGTGGGAGGCATGGTAGAGGAGCTGGCAGCAGAACAGGTGACTGACAACCTCATGTCATCATAGATCAGGAACAGGGAGAGACAGTAATTGGAACCAAGTGTCCAGAGTAAACTCCAAAGATCCAACCCCAATGATTGCTTCTGCAAAGCTAGAATTCTCCTCTCAAAATTCCATAACAGCCCAGGACAGCTGGGGACCAAACATTCAAACACATGTCCTTTTGGGGACATTTTAGATTCAAACTATAACACATTGTTAACATTTTGCACAGTTTCTTTATATCTCTCTCTCCTTCTTTCTCTCTCTCTCTCTCTCATATATATATATATATATATATATATATATATATATATATATATATATATATAGTGATCTACTCATATAAATGCCAGCAGCTGTGGCCCTGTGGCATCCAATCCCATCAGATCTCAGAAGCTAAGCAGGGTCAGACCTGGTTAGTACCTGGATGAGAGACTGCCTGGGAACACCAGGTGCTGTAGGCTTGAGAGACAGACCTGACAACCCACTCCCAAAAATCAATCTGCCACTGACAATCATATTTTGCCTGTTGTACATAGGGTTGCTATGAGTCAGACACCAACACGAAGGCACCTAAGAACAACAATAACATTCATATAAATAATAAAGCTATCAATGTTGGACCATCTGAAAGTTGACTGCGCATATAATGTCCCTTTATCCCTAAGTAATTATATATTTATCAATTCTGAGAATAGGAACATTTCCCTTACATAACCACCAGTATAATCATCAAATTGATAAAATCCAATATTGATATAATATCATCATACAATATACAGTTTGCATTCCACTCTCGCCAATTATTCCAAAACAACTTTTATATCAGGGGTCCTCAACCCTGAGGTCACAGACCAGTAACAGTGTGAGACATAGGCAAGTGAGCAAAGCTTCACCTGTAGTTACACAATAAATGTGATGCATTTAAATTGTCCCAAAACCACCCTCCCACCCCCCAACACCTATTCATGGAAAAATTATCTTCCACAATTTTCCACCAGTGGTCCCTGGTACCAAAACAGTTGGGAACCACTACTTCATTTGATTTGTTTTTCTTGATCCAAACTCTAATTCGTGATCATCTATTACTTAGGCAGTCACTATGTCTTTTAAATTTCCTTTAATCTGGAACAGTTTCTCATCATTCTTTGCTTTTATGACATTGTTATTTTTGAAGAATATAGGCTATTTCTTTAATGGCTTTTCCCTCAATATGGACTTTTTTGATGTTTTGTCACAATTTGCTTTGCATCTTGGGCAGGAATACCACATCCCTGATATTGTGTCCTTGTTAGAGCATCTTAGTGCCAACAGGCATATCATGTCAGCTTATCAATTTACCAGTGATACTAGCAGCAATCTCTTGGTTCAGATGGCTTCCACAAGCACTCTCCATGTAAAATCATGAACATTACCTTTGTAACTGATAAGTGATCTGTGTAATTATCTCTTCCCCATCAAAGTTTCATCTAGTAGCTCTGGTCTTTTTTAAGGATTCCTGCCTGGGCTAATGATTTCTATGGCAGTTGCATAATGGCGATTTTTCCCAGCTCTCTCTTTCCCTCTACATTTATTATATAACATTCTATTATTTTCCCCCATCTATTTCTTTAACTTCTGTAGAAACCCATGGGTTCTCATTTTATTTAATGGGTTCTCATCCATTAGTGTTATATTTGTATTAATGGTTATATTATCCCAGATATGGCTACCAAGATTCCTTCAAACTGTCTCCTGTGTCCTTTCTATGATAGATAGATGATAGACAGAGAGACAGATAGCTAGATAGCTAGATAGATACATTTTAGACCTTCCTTAATTTTTGACACAAATGCTTCAGTCTCATCTTGAATTTCCTCTGCCCCAGCCCTGGAGCCAATCATGTCTCTAAACTATTCAGAAACTGTTATTGGTTTAAGTCCACCCAGAGTGTTTGTTCCCTACACTTATATTAATAAAGCCTGCAGCCATGGCCCTGTGGCACCCATCAGATCTCGGAAGCTAAGCAGGGTCAGGCCTGGTTAGTACGTGGATAGGAGACTGCCTGGGAATACCAGGTGCTGTAGGCTTGGGAGATGGACCTGGAAACCCACTCCCAAAAATCAATCCACCACTGAAAACCCTATGAACAGCAGAGAAGCACTGACAATAGTGCTTCTTCTGTTGTACGTAGGGTCACTATGAGTCAGATACTGACTCAATGGCACCTAACAACAACAACAACATATCAATAAAAGTGTATCTCCTCAATGCACACCCTTCAAGGAATTCTTTTTCCTAAGTAATTAGATGGTCTTCCCATGTTGACCACATGAAAATGTGACCTGTACTTTGACAAGACCATTCTTTCCCAGGTAATCATCTTATCTGAAGTCTTTTTAGTGGAAAATATTATTGTATTTCAAAACAAAATGTGGGTGCTTGCTATGCTCATTGTGCCAGGGTATAATTGCTTCTAAGTCCATTCAGTAGATATATCAAAGAAATACAGGCTTTTATTATAAATATGATATATTTTAAATCATGAGTTAAGAAATGTATATATATATATATATATATATATATATATATATATATATATGAATTCCTATACTTATAACTCCAATCTGATACCAGAAGATTCTTTCCTAGCTTCCACAATTCCATAATTGTGTCTTCTTTATCCACTGGGAAAACCCTGGATCCCAATAAAGAGATTACATTTACTCATTTTCTTAATCTTTCCATATATGCAAAAAAACTTCAGAATTTCCACCCCCAAAGAATATAATGAAAAAATTATTAAGGAAAATTAAAGATATTTTGCAGTATTTTTGTCTTTAAAAATATATAATCAAAGAAATGTGTTTAAGGCTCATAAACTAATAGTATTTGAAATTGGAATAATTCCTTTTTATTAAAAAAGCAAGAAAGAAAAAAGCTCAATCCCTCTTATTCTAAAGTTCTACTTTGGCCTTATTAATGATATAATCTACATTATAAAATCCTGATAAACTCTCATTCCTTTCCTGATTAAAATTACTTCATTACATTTTGATCTTGTATGTTTTCAAAACGTAATGTCTTACACAAAGTCATACCCAACTAGTACAAAGTATTTCCTAAAGAGGTGCCACTGAACACATCTCTGCATAATGCACAACCAACAAACATTATATGGGAAAAGACACGGGCGATAGCCAGCCTTAGAACTATATTGAGAAAAAGATTGTTTCAAGTGTTTCTAGCCAATAGTGCTGTTTTTAAACTCCAGACTATACAACTTATGGATTTATACTTCTCAATGAAAACATATTAAGGCTTTTACTATGTGACTATCCATTTACACTGGAGATCAAGACCTGAGTTTACTAAAAGACATCTTTATTGTTGGTGGTGGTGGAGGTGGTTGTTGTTGTTGTTGTTGTTGTTGTTAGGGCCATCGAGTGGGTCCAACTCATAGAGACCCTATGTACAACAAATGAGCCACTACCTGACACTGTGCCATGCCTGGCATATTGTCAGTGCTTCTCTGCTATTCATAGTGTTTTTGATGGCTGATTGTTTGGGGAGTGGGCTACTGGGTCCGTCTCCCAAGCCTACAGCAGTCCGTATTCTCAGTAGGCTATCTCCCATCCAAGTACTAACCGGACCTGACCCTGTTTAGCTTCTGAGATCTGATGGGATCAGATGCCAGGGTGCTATGGCTGTAGACATAAAAGATCTCTAGAAGAAGGAAATTAACAAAAATAAGCAGACAATTGAAACAGACAACTACCACAGTTTCCAACAGTGTCAATTATGGAATTTCTTTTATGGCCCAGACCCTTCCAAAAAATATTAACCCCAACACATCTAATCCACATGTCTCAGTTGCCCCCTCTTATAACTACTATTATTTATATATTCAGAGCCTCAAAGTCACCCACAGGATGTCAGAGATAAGAAGGGACAGGTAACTAATAATGCAAGTTGTCATCCAACTATTCTGTTATAAACCAATCCAGACTCATTACATGATTTGCTTAAATCTACCTAGAATGTTTGTTCTTTGTAATTAGACCAAAAATATTCTGGCAGCAACTGATACCAACTGATTATCTTTATGTTCTTTGAACATGCACCCAAGGGACCATTTTTCCTGCATAATTAGATAGGCCTCCCAGGCTACTGCCAGCAAAATGTGACCTACACTTTGTCAAAATCATCCTGTTTTTCTAAGGATGGAAAATAAATCCTTCTGTTTCTTGTACATTGCTGACCAATCTGACATGGTAACTTATCAAAAAAGATTCAAGACACCAGATATCACTAGGATTTCTTCTTGAAACTGCAATGTGATCCATAATTTATAATTGACTGTGACCAAACACAAATAAAACAGCCCAAGTTTTAGCAGCTCACCCTATCAGCATAAATTTATTGGCTGGAATAGTCCTAGCTAATAAAATTGCTCCTTTTATAGAACAACCATCTATTAAGTCAATACAATAACTAACACCTGGATAAACATTTCAAGGAAAGTGAAATCATTAATTTAGAATGAAAAAAGACCACATAGTTATTTAAGTTTGCCTAAAATGCACCATGGAACTTAGTCTCCTGGTTAGATCTAGGTGAAAAGTAGCTACAAAGTGGGATTCTGGGTATTTATTGACATCTGATTGTCCTCATATCTCTTACGTTTTCCCCTGAATAATATTCAGGTGCTTAAAAATTACTCCACTGCCATTATGCTAGCCTGACACCCAGATACATCTGAGTCTCTCTGGGCTGCTATAACAAAGATACCTTAAACTTGTGGCTAATAAACAACACAAATTTATTTCTAATAGATCCGGAGTCTGGAGAGTGCAAGATCAAGGTGTTGGCAGATTTGATGTAAGAACTTGCTTTCAAGTACATGGGAAATATAGGGGAATATAACCCATAAATGCAACGACAGAAAAAAAAAAGAAAGAAAGAACTTGCTTTCTAGCCCTGTCCTTATATGTGGAGTGGGCAAGAGAATTCTCTGAGGTCTTTTTGATGAGACACTAATTCTATTAAGCCTGCAGCTCTAGGTTTCTGGCATCCAATCCCATCAGATCATGGAACCTAAGCAGGGTTGGGCCTGGTTAGTACTTGGATGGGAGACAGCCTGGGAACACCAGGTGCTGTAGGCTTGGGAGAAGGACCTGGCAACCCACTCCAAAAAATCAATCCGCCATTGAAAACCCTATGAATAGTAGAGAAGCGCTGACAATAGTGTTTTGCCGGTTGTAGGTAGGGTCACTATGAGTTGGATACCAACCCAACAGCACCTAATAACAACAACCATCCTATTAATGAAGGATTCACCTTCATGACTTAATCACTCCCTAATACCATCAGCTTCTAATACTACTGTCTTAGGATTTCAGTACCTGAAGGGAAGGCATCTGTCCATTGCAAATGCTGCATCATAAAGAACTAAAACTATCAAGGCTCAATTAGCCACCTGACAAGAAGGGGAACAAAGTTATTATGAAAGAGAAATTATATGGTCTTAGCTTAAGTAAGGTGGAGATTCTAGAAGTCCACCTAAGTTCAGTAATAGCCACGCATAGAATAAAACATTAATTTTAGTCATAAGATTTTTCAGAAAACTTACTGATAAATGCAGTCTGCTTTGAGGGAAATGCCTCTCCTGATAAATTGTAGCTAATCAGCTTATCCGTGAACAAAAGGTATTTCACTGTTGCTCAGGCTGCTTGTGGGTTATGCTTTTATAAACCCTTCCTTGCCTTCATTCCACAACTGACCTTTAGTTCTTGTGAATAAATATCAGCTATGTTTTTAATTAAATGAAATGCATCTGAGTAATTCTTTGATAAGATGATCCTGAATCTAATCAATTCTCAAAAATTGACTTCCACTTACAAAAAATATGGGGAACAAGTGAACTGACCACATTGGAAGCAGTCACCTCCAAAATGTAAGAAAGTTCATAGAATAATTGACCCAATTTCTTAAAACAAATTGATGGCACAAATTTGGAAAATGAGGAAAGGATGCTGCAGAATAGAAGAGATCTAAGAAACATAAAACCAAATGGAAAATGTGTGGACCATGTTTGGATCTTATTTCAAATACCATCATTTATAAAATGACAGTCCTGACAATCATCTGATTGTCCTCATATCTCTTAAGTTTTCCCCTGAAATGTGATTACAGACTAGATATTTGATAGAATCAATGAATTAATGTTAAATTATAAAGTGTAAAAATATAATTATACTTTTGTCAGAAAAGTTTCAGATTTTTAGAGAAACCTAAAGTATTTAAGGGGGCTGGGATTTAGGTCAGTTGGTAGAGTGCCTGCTCTGCACTTTCTGAGGTCCTGAGTTAATTTCCCAGTTCTGCAAAAATGGGAGAAGGACATGGCAATCTACTCCCAAAGCAATCTCAAAACAATCAGCCATTGAAAACCCTATGAGGGTCGCTATGGGTAGGACCCGACTCTACAGCACCTACCAACAACAACAACACAAAGTATTTAAGAGTGAATTTAAATTATGTTTGAGATTTCCTTTTAAAGAATGCAACAGAGATGAAAAATTTAAAAAAGAAAAGCAAGGAAATCTTGAGAATTTTCTAACTTGATTGATAAGTTCATTAATTGCTCTTCTTTCCTTTTGAGTCCATTTAAAATAGATCATGACACAAATTTAAGTATGATATTTTTATATTTTGATGTAAACATTTAAGATAAAAGATTTATAGGCACAACTTTTTGGAATCTCTTTCCAAAAGAAGACCTTCACTATATATTCTAAACAAACACAATAATGTATCTGCTAACTTACGGACATTTTCTTTTCTGCTACAAGTAGCATTTGCTGCCTAACTGCACATTGCTGCTTTTTTCTAAACTGAATCCTAAAATGTTAGGTGTGGTTTCTTAGGTTTCTATTATTCAGAAAGCAATCAACAAAAAAAAGGAAGAGCCATTCAAGATCTGAAGAGATAAGAGAAAATGAAATGAGGTTCTGTTTTCTATAGTTGAGCTCATGCTATATTACTATCAAATCACATTTTTGATGAAATTGCTTTTATAAAAATACTACCTACATCTATTAATTAAATTATGTTTGATAAGCAGCAGAATGGGGAAGGAGAATGAAGAATGCCTTAATAAATGACTCATAGGACTAGCTCTCTGGAGGGCAATATAATAAAATGCTTTTTATTCTTCCCTAAATCCTCTTCTCCCTGTGACTTAGAAGAATTAGGTTCTTAGGCAACTAATGTTGTTGGTTATATGAATACTGCAATGTTCATAGTAGGGCTTCTGTTTAAAAATAAAATAAGGGCTTGTGAGAAAAATAGAGTGGGTCATACTTCTAGATTTCTTTTCCAGGACTTCAGTACTGTGTCCATTGTATTCCCATCTGAGGGTTGTAAGCTTAGAAGCTGAGCAGAATCTCCTGGGGAACCAACTTCCCAGCTTCAGTGATGTCCAACTAATGTTCTCCCTGGACTCAAGCTATAAATCAACTCATGGAGAGAAGGGAGAAGTCACAGCAATTGCTGCCAAGATAGCAGATAGTTTTTCAACATTAACAACTTAATGTAAAGATTCAGATTATTAAATTTATGTCCAGCTCTTCTTATGATTAGAGAAAGTTCATTTCCAGAAAATGTTCAATTATAAAACCATCAATAGGATTTACTAATTTCAATAAGTCATTTTGTTTCTGGGAGTGAATTATACTAATTCCTAACATATATACAAGTTCCAGAAAAAGAGATAATAACTAACTAAATATCCCCCAGTTGTAAATAACTAATTTAAGAGGAAAATGATAAAATGATGCTCATTCTGCATTCAAAAATAACAATCACATTGGCAAATTCCTAAACAGTATAGGTTGCATTATTCATAAAAAGCACCACTTCTTCCTTAGAATGACTTTGCTTTTGAATAAAACGTATTGGAGAACCAGGTGCAGTGGTGCACACCTGTAATCTCAGTGACTTGGGAGGCAGAGACAGGAGGATAGCAAGTTTGAGACTAGAGGCAGTCTGTGTAATTTAGTGAGACCCTGTCTCAAAAACCAAAAAAAAAAAAAAAGGGCTGGGCATGCAGCTCAGTAATACAGTACTTGCAAAGCATAAGAGTGTGAAGCCCTGGGTTCAAATCCCCCACACTGAAAAAAAAAATGGACAATTCTATTAAAGGACATCTGATCCTTCTTACTTTCCATTAATCTATAAGGATTTAAATATGCAAAATAATCAAAAGTTAACTATTTTTTCATGTATGATTCTTCTAGATTCATCTCTAGATATCTTCAACTATAACTTTACAATATCCAAAATTTCTAATTACCTAAAAAAATTTTCTCTGGTTTTTATTTTTGAAGCTCCCTTTGTAATAAGCTGAGGTCAGATCAAAACAATTAATTCAACTCTAACAATGTTTTTCATACCTAACAACAATTAACTTTAAATAATTTCTGTAGGATTCTTTCCCAGACACTTGATTATTAGTAGCAGAACATCATATGACTGTATTAGATGACATCAGCTAATCCTCCAGAGCAACTGTTCCTCTCATATTTGGAAGGAAATCAACACCTCAGGACTCCTTGCAGAGATAATACACAATAGGCTATACCTTACAGAAATTAAAAACTCTGTTACCACATCTTTGATTTCCACAACTTCAGCTTACTACTGTTAAATATAACAAAAGTTAATAAGGACCTTCTACTATTGTGAACTTGACCCATTTATGCCCTTTGGGAATGGGACAGGATACAAATAAACAATAGTAAATAGTCTACTACCTACTGTCAACATGAGCTAAGCAAAGAATGTAGTTGGAACCATCAATATGGCTTCAAACGGCTCAATCTTTTTTATTGTTTTCAACAGTATGTTGTTTATTATTATTATTATCTTACAAGTAGTTACCAGTGATCTGCCAAGTGAATCATGAAGCCAAGCTCTAGGCATATCTAGTGTATATCTTTATATACTTTCTATGTATACTAACCTCCTTCTCACATTCCTATCCATCAGTAAGTAACCTTCTCCAGAGAATGAAAACTTAAGACAGTAGAATGAATGCTTTGTTTTGTTTTCTTTGTAGTGATCAAAAGTGCAATAGATCTCATTGAACTACCAATTGCATTGTTAAAGACATTAATGCATAACTTAAGGGCCTGTTTTCTAAGGATGGTGAAGAATGTATAGAGATGACACATAGCCTGAGAAAGAAGGGTATAGTGGGGAGGAGAGGAATATTTTAAAGATATTAGTCATAAAGATATGCTGAAGATCCCTCATCTCATGATGTGGTAAGTACTCCACTGAGAGGGAATTAACTCTAAAATTTATACTGGGAAATGACTATAAGAGAGGGATAAAATGGTTATTTATTTCTAAACCCTGCCAATTTCCATATTGCTCTCTTGCTGTGTCATAGTCACAGACCTGTACAATGACAGGAATGATAATTTCTGATCTTCCTGTTCAAAAAATAATTTTATTGATCTCCACTTTATTTTTTATTTTCCTCATGATTCAGCAGGTCAGAATTGCTCCAGTTCCAGTAGCTTCCTATCATTCAGCAAGATGTCCATGGCATTAGAATGTCTTTACAACTTAACACATTGTTGACTGGTCATGAATAAACTCATGTTTTCAAGCCAAAACATTATCAACCAATAAGGACTTAACTCAAATTTGTACTTGCATTAGATTATGCAATCTTTAAAGCTTAGAGTAATATGTTGTTGTTGTTGTTGTTAGGTGCTGTCGAGTTGGTATCCGACTCATAGCGACCCTCATAGGGTTTTCAATGGCTGACTGTTTTGGGATTGCCTTGGGAGTGGATTGCCAGGCCCTTCTCCCATTTTGGGGGTGCTTGGGAATCGAGCTCGGGACCTCAGACACTGCAGCACAGCGCTCTACCAACTGAGCTAAATCCCAGCCCTAGAGTAATATAGGATTTTATAAAAGCTTCCTTCATTGTGTTCATTGTCTACTTTATTATAAAAACGAGTTATTGTCTAGATATTAAGATTTTATCACAATCTTAATATTGCATAATGACAGCAAAGAATTTTTCAATGAATTATGGGTGTATGCTTTGATTGAGTGACTTTGAAATATGTAGTAGTGGTCTGGAAGATGATAGTTTATCAGAAGATAGTTATAATGGTATAAAAAAGTATTATTTTTGATCAATTTTACTTTATTCAATGAATTTAAATTTTATAATTTACAAAATAAAATGAGATACAATTTCCACCAGAAGTAGCTACAGAATAGATAGTGGATGGTTCACATGAATGAAGCCCAGAACCTGGCATTTCCTCTGGTACCTCTCAAAGAGCTCCTTACAATGATTCACCTTTCAGGCTTTCATTGTTGTTGTTGTTGGGTGCCGTCGAGTTGAGTCCAACTCATAGTGACCCTCATAGGGTTTTCAATGGCTGTTTCAGGATTGCCTTGGGAGTGGGTTGCCACGTCCTTCTCCCATTTTGCGGTGCTGGGAATCAAACTCGGGACCTCAGAGACTGCAGAGCAGCGGTCTACCAGCTGAGCTAAATCCCAGCCCTTCAGACTTTCAGGTAAACTTAAAGACCACGTTTTAAAAAAAATCACTGGCATAAAAAAGAATCCTACCACAACATGTAGAATATCCTTTGTGAAAGGAAAAGGGAGCAAAACTAGATCTATTTGCAAAACCTGTATTGTACCATTTCACATAGATGAATAATACACAGTTTATCAGACCAAAAATATTAAAAGTTATATAGAAGATATGCACAAAGCTTCATCTCAACACATTACTCTGAATTTCAGATTATTTTATTTTCATATTTACCTATGGAAAAATAGCCAGTGACATAGAATAGCTTTTGCCGATAATTGCCAGTCAACAACGTGTACATAGGAAATGAGATTTATTTCAGCACCAAGGAGAGTGCTCTGCAAGTTTCAAATGCTTTTGATACTACATACCATGCCTGACATTAAAAAGAAATTTTGAAATGTGGTTTGGTAGAAATCTGCTAAGACTTTATTTCATTAATGAGAAAAATCTTAATTTTTAATGACATCAAAATTTGACAGGGTTTCATACATGTTCGTGATTGCCAGGATGTGCTCTTCTTTCAGCTTTGAAATACGTTGAAACTAGTGATTCTTTGCCTTTTTTTATCAAAACCACAATTTCTGCATGAGTTTAAACTGATTCAGTAAAGTTACAGAAGAGTTAAATTAACTGAGATTAAAAGTTCCATGATGGAAACTCCTAAAAAGTGCCCACTGTTGTAACCTCAGTGTTGTGTACATGGTAAGTGCTCAATAAATTTAAGTGAGAAGGAATGAATTAATGTCTCACATTCATTAAATGTAAAGAAATGAATTAATGAATCCTGTGGTTTGTAATGAAAATCGGCCGAAATTCACATCTCAAAGATCTTCACACGTCACATTGCTCAACCTGAAATTTGAACTCAATTTTCCTTGTCCTAAATTACCACTGGAGTCTCCCTGGGTCTTAGGAAAATAAAGCCCCTGACTGTATCTTTCATTTCTATTTAGCTTTCAGTGAAAATGATTTTCTTTTGAACACTGGAAAGGTCACCAAGATTTCAATCTGGGTAATCCTACACCACCAGGGCAGCATGGCATCGACCTGTGGGACCCTTAATGCCCTTTAAACCAGATGTATAGGACACAGACAGGTAGGCTAAACTCTCTTCTTCAGGTGGACTATAATTACTCCCCTATTCCCAAGCAGTCAGCAGCCCCTTTCTCTGCGCCAAGGAGCAAAAACACACCAGCATCTCTCTTATAGAGAACCTCATGAGTTCAAGGACACCTGAATCCAGCTGTACTAGAAGGTAAAGGACAATACTACAAGTCAGCTCTGAGCTGCCACCCCAACCAGGTATGGACTAGACCTGAGAGACCAGAATCTACCAAGGACAGAGCCAAAGGTGACAGAAAATTTGAAAGAGTAATGACAGTATTTAAACAGATCTTTCCACCAGCCAGCACACTCTAAGGATTTTTCAGGCCTCTGAATCTCTTTCCCTCTTTTATGCAATTTGTGCAACAAAACGTGTGAACAAAATCAAGCCTCCTGACACTCAGGTAGGCACAGCCCAGTTCTTAGCTCCTAGGAGGCTTCTAGGCTAAGGCTCCACTCTACTTGGACTGTACTATCAGGCCCCCAAAATGGGGGGTACTGCCAGGGAAGGACTGATTTCCATTTCAAACTGCATTCTGGTACTTTGTACTCCAGCACCATTGGCCGATCAATATTTAATGCTTGGAGATTCTGACTCTGCGGGAGTCATGTCAGGGGACCTTGGGAGCCAATCTGCTTGAGCTTCTGAGTGATAATTATTCATGGGCTCCTGCCTCTTGCTCTTTCTCTAGCACGGTCCCACTCTGCAGACTCAGTGCCTTATTCAGTCTTCTCTCTCGCTCTCTCCGCTGCTGTAGCCGGACCCTTCGCCTTCGCCACCGCTCAGCATCCGCACATCCCCTACCATGGCTAAAACAGCAATGGGTAAGGCATTGCGCCTCGTTCTGCCTCGGCTCGACCTGGAGCCCACCTCTCACCTTCTCTCTTAGGGCTTTGAAAGCATTCGGAGATATTTTATGTAGAAAAAGACCATAATGATAACTCGGGAGACAGGAAGGTCGGAAGTAGCTCTGAGGGGAGGTGGGAGGGCAAAACGGGGGTCCTTGGGAATCTAAAACGAAGAATTTCTTTTAAAAGCCAGAAGCAGGTAAGTTGCCCTCCCATGGATAGGGAATTGCTCCTGTTTCCATATTTAAAATTAAAGCCCAGTCGTGAGGGGAGGGGGCTACCTTAGCCGTTTGCCTTAAAAGGGGTTAATGAACATTTCGAAAAGTGCTTTGTAACGCCCTATATTTCTTCTATAGTTTAAAAAGAAAATGGGGAAGGGGAAGGAAAGAGGCTGGGAGAAGAGGGGGGAAAACGCCAAGTCAAAGGGGTCCCATCCGCGCTGTTGGCGAGATGGGTGGAGACGGGGAGGGGGAGCGGGGCACATTTTATGGTATTGTCTCGTTGGAAAAACCGCTAGTCCTGGGGCGCGGCGCCGGGAGGTAAGGCGTCGGGGGAGAGGGGGAGGTGGGACCTCCGCTTCTTTGTTTTAGGGAAAGGGAGGGGACGGCAAGGGGAAGTCAGGGAGGGCATGGAGGGCGCGGGTGGGCAGCTGCAGGGGCGGGGAAGCGCGGTGGGGAGGGGCGGAGGGACCCGGCTGGGAAGGCGCCGGGGTGGGGTTTCTTTGTGTGCAGAGAACGGTCCCGCGAGGCTGGGGAGGCACCTGCAGCGGGGCGCACAATGCGGACAGCCCCACCCTGCGGACAGCCCCACCCTGCGCGGCGCCGCGCCGCCCCCGCCCCGCGCCCGGGCGCAGCGCCTTCAGCTGAAGGGGGCCGCGTGGGGAGCGAGCGCGGCGCCCAGGACCCGGCCACGCCCCACCCGGCACCCGCGCTCGGACCCTGCTTAGCCTCAGCCTCCCAGAGGACCCCGACCGCCGGCCCCACCCGCCCCACCCCGGCATCATTGTTCGGTGGCAGGGCGGGAGGAGGCGAGCAGGTTAACATTTCTCTTCCCAGAGCCACCTTCACTTGGATGTCTGGACATGATCCAGGTGAAGGTTTCTTTGAACTATTTGATCGTTGGGGGGAAGCCTCTGGAACCTAGATCTGTAACCACATAACACAGGTGACGATAGGAATTCTACTGGAAAGCAAAAGAGGTCAAGGTCTGAAGTTGACTAACGTGAAATTTCCGTTTTGTAGGTCAGACAGGGCCAAATGCCGGCAATTTCATGGGTTGATCCTAAATAAAAGAAACCGAGGAAGAGCCCAGGTCCAGGGCCTTCATCTCCCCAGTCTGTCACCTCGGGTGCCCCAAGGCTCTCTGTGGCCCAGGGCGGACCTGCGGGGCAGGGCGGGGCCTGCGGCCTGGTCGCTGCAGGAGGCTCCCCTCCCTCCTTCCCCTCCCCCACCCTTTCTCCCCCTCCCCATCCCCCGGCCCGGCCCGAGTGCTGAGGGAAGAGGCTGCGGTAGGGTTTCGGTCTGGGCTGCTTCACCCTGTCCGGCTCTCAGGCTCAAGATTGGCGGCCAAGGGGTGGGGTTCGGGAGCGGCTGTCAAGCGGCCTGCGGCCCTGGAACCCCTTTCTCTAGTCCCGAAGTCCAGAGCACCCCGGCACCCCTCAGGGTGGCCCTCAGTCCCGCGCTGGGCCCCCCCCCCCGCCCTTCGGGTGGCTCTGCAGGGAGCCCCGCGGGCCACACAAAGGCTCGGCCCCACCCCAACAGACCGCCAGACCCTGGGGTGTCGCAGGTTTTCTTTTCTCGCCCCCCACACCCCGCAGAGTTGAGTGAGATTTTCCCCAGCCCAAGCCCGGGCCCACCCGCTCTCCTCTCCCATTTTCCCAGGTGGAGATCTAGCGGGGGGGTTGCAGGACAGAGACCCTCGGTCCAGCCGCGGGGTGCGGCTCGGCCCCACCCCTGCCCGCGAGGGCGGGAGCCGCAGCCGCTGGCCGGGTGGGGGCGCACGTGGCGGCCGGGCGCGTGGAACCCCGCCAGCCCTGCAGAGCTCGCTGCCGCGCCCTGCGCTCCCGCCCTCGCGAGCTGGGCGCTCGCCCCGGCTGGAGCAGCGGGGAAGCCGGGTTACTGCGCAGTGTCCTGAGCTACTCCCGCCTGCCAGGACGCGAGGTTTACTCGCAGGTCCAGAAAGGGTTCTGAGAACGGGGGATGGGAAGTGACCTCGCTCCGCGCTCTGCACCCCCACGGAGAGGTGTCTACCGCAGAAGGGCGGCTACAAACTCAGCACCACCACTATTATTATTCCAAGTCATCGTTTTTGTTATTCCATGACTCAGTAGCCTTGTTTTCATTTGTTCAAAAAGGACATCGATTGCGTTTGGTTAAGGATTAACCCTTGCATTCTCTTTTCTTCCTCCTAATTACCCTCACCTTCCTCCTTCCAAAAGGAAATTTTCTGATGGTTCGTTTAAGTTGTTATAAAGCAAAAATATTCTGGCTTCCTGACGGGATTATGTATGTTCATGTGGCTGGGTGCTTGCTAAAGGGAGGGTCTGTGCCAGCGATCACTGGAAAATTCTCCACAGAGAATTGTTTGTGGCTGTAGTCGGTGAAAATTATACAACTAAGATGTTACAATCTTCCACATTGGGTTATAGCTGCAGACATCTAAATATATACACAAAATTTTAGTTATTTTTCCCCAAAACTGTTCTTCCAACTGCTAATTGTTGATACCAGCTCAATTCCACATAGAAACGGATCGTGAAATGGTAGCCGCCATCCAATAAAAATCCCACCTCAAATGTGACAAATGCAAAGATCTTTTCTGCCATAATTAAGCTGCATTTGCAAATCATGAGAAGAAACACTGCTTCTGCATTGTTAAAATAATAGAGTTTGAAATCATTCCAATCGCAAAGCATGGTCAATTAATCCCCAAGGCGAATACTTTCTTCCTGATTCATTAAACAATTATTGTATTCGGCATGATTGTACTAAGTACATGTAGTATTACCCATTATCTTCTCTAACCAAGAGGGCACTTTCTAAATAGATACGTAAATAACTAGAAGTAGAAAGCTGAAGATTTGATGAGGGTTTCAAGATAAAACTGAAAGAGAATAAAAGTAGTTTGCCAATTAATCAAATGTCTAGTTTATACAAAGTGAGGAAGCCGAGGCTGCAGTAAGTGCGGTATGACCTAGTGTAACACATTACTGGCACCTGGTATGATTGTGTAAATTAATAGGTCTGGTGGTGTTTGCCTATGCATGTAAAAACTCTCTGGAAGTATACTTTAAATGATAAGACTGGATGGTTTGTGATGTTAAAATCTAGACCTTTTTAGTCAAAATTCACAATGGTTTAGCGATATGACTCAGATATGTAGTACATTATTCTGTTCTAAGGAGGGAAGTGGTTTTATTGTTAGAGCAATCGCCTTTTCCCTTAGTCATTAAAATATTAGCGAGATTTTATTTGTTGCATTAAAAAGACTTTTCATTACTTTGGCCTTTTAATATTTTGGTTAGGAACGAATAGAAAGATAGATAAGCATTTAATCATTTGGCACAATATGACTTTCATCAAATCACCATTCTCAGTGATAAAAATGCTGCAAGAAGTTAGATTGTATTTAGATTCAGAAATGCCCTCTCAGAATGCCATTCATTAAACTGATTTATATGGTAAAATAATTTTCCCCTTTATAATGTAGGATAAAATGGTTAATTATATGAATATCTAATAGTAGCTATCAAGCAGAATTTTTAAGTTAAATCTGAATAACTGAAAATGAAAGAGAAGATTAATCAATTTGCATGCTAAATTGAAGATTTTGTCTTTGATAAATCCAGGATATCTTCAGAGAGATTCCTGATTTATTAACTAGCGTTGTTTTTTACTTCAGCCTAGTAAGCCTGGACCATATCTTCATGCCATCCAGTAGCTCCTTGCTCACACAAGGCTGCGAAAAGCTGGCTTCAGGGCAGTGAAAGCTAGCAGCACAAACCTGGACCTGGGTGTGGCCAAACCCACATTGCTCACACCAATTTCTTTTTGACTAGAAAAGCACACGGTATTATGTTGTCACAAGATCTCATATGAAAAATGTAAGAAATTCGCCAGACCCGAAAAATATACTGAGTTAGGTGGTGACCCAGATGTTTCCAGAACAGAGGCTGTTTCTCTTCTCTGGTTCTCTGAGTTGGAACACCTTGGAGTCTGCATTAATTTTTCACTCCACTAGGGGGCATTCAAGTTTTCTAAAGAAGTAGATTGATCTAAACCTCACTTCAAATATTAACTGTTTAATAAAATTTTTCTTTTATTGGAAGCATTCAATTATTTATCCAATAAAACAATATCATGCTTTACCCTAGTGAATGAAAAGGGTATGTGCAGCTTTTCAACTCGGTAAGATGAAATAAATGATCATAATTTACAAATAGGCATAGGCCCTGAATAATTATTCTCTATGATTTTACTTTGTAGTCTATTATTATTATTATTATTATTATTATTATTATTATTATTATTATTATGTTACTTCTGGGGTTTTTTAGTGGATAAGTGGTAGAAAATGTCAGTGGTAATAGCAAAATTACTTAGGAATAGATATTTTAATCATTAAATAAAGGAATAAATTAAAATCATTGTTTACTAATTTATTTTAAATGTGTCCCATGCAGAGAATATACCTAATGTACCTTCAGTGAAGCTGCAGGCCAGTAGGTAAAGCAGATAGACATAATGTGATACTGAAGAGGGGTGCCAAAAACTGATAGTTACGAGTTTTCCTATCTTCTATTTCTCTTTTCCATTTAAGGGGTACCTTTTCAAACCGAATCCAATGTGATTTCTATCAAATTTTTGTGAGCTTTCAACAAGTATCAATTATACTTAACAGTTGTTAAAAGGTGTCAAAAGTAAGGTTTTACTAATAAAACCTTGTAATAGTTGTATTGATTTAATAGAAAGTTGATGCTAATTTTAAAGAAGAAACAGATAAGCATCGAACCAATTTTTAGGATCATCAAAAGTGAATTTTTTCATGTTTGCATCAGATGGGGAATTCTTTTTCTCACATATTTTATGTAACTATAATCCACCTGTTAAAATATTAATAGTCATCATGTTCCTCAAACTTTAATATGTGTATGAATTGCATGTAGCTTTTCACTAAAATCAAATTTCTTATTCAATAGACTTGGTCTGAGGCTAGACAATCTGCATTCCTGACAAGCTCCCAGATGATGTCAATCCTGATCACCAAACCATCAGTTTTAGAAATAAAGTTATGATATGCATGTACCCTTCATAATAAGCTCTGATATTGTTACTTCACATTTTAAAATTTGTGGCAATCTTTGTGGAATATTTCACTTCCAAACTAATATGCATAGGGATTTTGTTCCTCTGGGGGATTATTGTTCTGTGCCATCATTAGCTCTTAATTAGATTGTTTCAAATATATTTATCTTGCAGGATTCAACAGAAGACCTTCAAGAGAAATGTGGGGAAATAAGAGTTTGGCTGTGGGTGTGTGTCTGTCTGTCTTTCTATCTAAAAAATGATGTGGATTATGGCACAGTTGAGAAGGGATGAAAAATCAATAATGCTACCTTACTGTTATTTCCAGCATGCAGAACAAAGGTTCAACCCAGAACCTTTTGAATGTGGGGTAATGTGCATTTGGGCTGGGATTTAGCTCAGTGGGTAGAGCGCTGCGCTGCAGTCTCTGAGGTCCCAAGTTCAATTCCCAGCACCACAAAAATGGGAGATGGGCCTGGCAATCCACTCCCAAGGCAATCCCGAAACAGCCATTGACCCTATGAGGGTCGCTATGAGTTGGATACCGACTCGAAGGCACCTAACGACAACAACAACAATGTGCATTTACCATACAGTTAATTCATGACATACACTCCACATGAGGAAGAAATTAAAACAGAGGATTGAACCATACTGAAACTATCTCTGTATATATCCCATGCTTATTACCAACTTATTTTAGAAGAGTATTTCTCCCCGGATATCACATGAGAAAATTATTAAGAATTTATTGAGTACGGCTGTAAATTTGAAACAGATTATTCTAGGCATGGTGGCACACATCTATTATCCCAGCACTCAGGCGGCTGAGGGAGGAGGATCATGAATGAGTTTAAGGCCAGCCTGAGCTACATAGCAAGTTCTAGGCCAGTTAAGCTACATGGTGAAACCTTGACTCAGAAAAAGAAAAGAAAAAAAAGGGCTTTTTCCTCTCTTCACTTAATCCAATAAAGGGCTGACATTACTCAATACTATCTTTCTAAGAAAGTTGACCTAGAAAAAAAAATGAGTCTTTGGGGAATAGCATTAAAGACATGATATGTCAGTTCATCCATGCAGTGGTTAGCTGACCACACAAACATTACTACATTTTTGGAAATGCTTTCCTGCAAAAATTGTACTATACTTAAAATGTCTCAAATTAGAGCTAGAGCATTTCCCAAATAGGGCATTGGAAACATGATCCCAAATATAACTGGACACAGGGTTGGGAGAATATACTGTTACTCAACATAAAGTTAGATTAAGCATCAAGGTTATCTATTCCTTTGTTGTTTTAAACAGTTCATATCAGCCTCTCCGAAGCTAAGAGAGTTTCAATTGCAATTCTCAATATCCTAAAAGAAAAGAAGATGTGCTAAACAGCATTACAAAAAGAATGTGAGCTTTAAATGCTTAATCCTGGCAGTTTGTTGTCACTGTATGTATAACCTCATTTGGAGATGACAAAAATCTAAACTTGAAGACCTTGAGCCAAAGATTCTTATTTGGGGATAGGGATGTAGCTCAGTGGCAGAGGGCTTGCGTAGCATGCACAAAGCCCCGGATTTGAGCCCCAGCACCAGGAAAAAAAATCTTTTCAACTAGTCCTTTAGTCAACAATTTTCCTGCAGTGTTGCTTTCTTTTAAGAGTCGTTTTCCTGTTATAAACATAAATTTCAGATTCACTGCAAGAAGTGATTTTTATTGATTGATTCTTAACCTTTACATAGTACATGCAACATAAGGTACTGTCCTAAGCACTTTACACATGGTAACTGTGTTAATCACTTACTAATTCTAAGAAGGCGGTCCTAATACAACTGCGGAAATAGGCACAGAAAGGTGAGGTGGCTGGGCACAGTGGCGCATGCCTGTAATCCCAGCAGCTCGGGAGGCAGAGGCAGGAGGATTGCAAGTTCGAGACCAAAGGCATTCTGTGTAATTTAGAGAGACCCTGTCTCAAAAAGTAAAAAAAATGGGCTGGAGGTGCAGCTCAGTAGTCCAGCACTTGCAGAGCATGCAAGCACAAGGCCCTGGGTTCAACCCCCAGTACCAAAAAAAAAAAAAAAGAAAGAAAGAAAGAAAAAAGGTAAAAGAAAGGTGAGATGACTTGCCCAAGTCTGAGAGTTAGATCCAAAATTGTACTTAGTCCATGTGATTCCAGAATCTGTATCATTAACATGTACTGGCTAGTCTCATACCTGTTCCGTGCCAGAGGTGGCTCTACCATCTAGGTCAGAAATGTGAACCACCATCTTGTTTAATAAGCCTGAGATGGTCTTGTCCTTTCTGAATACAAACTCATTTTGAAGAGGAAGTAGTTTCAATCTGGTGACTAGTTTTAGGCGCTAATCTGGGGGTTATTAAAATAATTACCAAGATTTAGGCCTTGGAGAAAAGAGAACTGTGAGAACTTGGGGGTTGTAATGTGTGAAACACCTGGGTCTCTGCAAGCTTGTCTAAGACTGCAGCTGCATCTTCTGATAAGAACATCCTAGCATGACCAATTATGGAGAAAAACGTTGGCTAAATCTTGTCAGCCTCTTCATTGTTAATGGATTTCAAAATAGATCCTTAACTCCTTCCACAGGCCCTAGATATTTAATTGTATTATTTTGTTTCATGAAATAAATTTAGAACTAAAAGAGCTATACAGCCCAAGATTCCACATTTAACATAACGATTAGATATTCAAGTTTCTCTTCATCCTATTACCTCAAAAGCAGGCAGGCAGGAGAGAGCTGTGGAAAGTCTCTGAGTCCCTTGTGAAACATTTTTAATTATCTTTAATAAAAGAATCAGGCCCTGACATTTGTCAAGGAGACATTTGCGGTAGTAAAACCTGTGTTTATAATAACCCATTTTTATTAGTCATGATTAAAGATAACATTTTGTGTACATTTGTTCTCACAAAACACTTTTATGTGAATGTAAAGGTTAATTAATGCATTTTACCACTCGTTTTTTCCAGTCATCTGGAAATATAGCTTCCCAAGGATTTGTACTCAAGACACACATTATACTATAAAACCATAAAGAAAAATATTTTGAGCTATTTCTCACTTGCAATGTTGTTGACCTCAAAGCTAAAATATTTAACACTTTGAAAAATTACAGGTCCCAAAATTTTTTTTGTGACAAGAAATAAACATGTACAACAGAATAAACATGGTTAAAATAACACTTTAAAAATAATCTGATTTTATAGAGCAAGGATATTGTCTATGACTGATCTATTTTTCTTACAAGATCATGCAGCAGTAGCTATAAGAGTATCAATTTAGCAGTTACTCCTCTGGAATAATTGTATTTTGGATATTAGAATTTGTACATTCTCTGTTGTCTAAGCACTTAGTAAAACAACAAATCATCAGTAAGATGAATCTGTCAGTCTTTTAGTTTTATGTCTTTATATCAGGTAAGGACACCATCCTAAATGTAGTCCCCCAAATACTTTCACAAGAGATATTTTGACTGTAAATTAAATTTTTATTAGCAAATAATAAATTAGTAATTTAATTAGTAAATTAAATTTTTATTAGCAAAAGATTGTTTTTTCCTACAAACTGAAGCCAGTTTTCTCCATCGAACAAACTGCTCAGAGTAAAACTAGTAATAGTCTTCCAGTTCGGGTTTCCTAGTAAATAGAAACCTAATGCACCTGAAAAAAACTCCAGCTTATTTTAATGACTGCCAGAAAAACGGAGACCAGAAAAACCCCATCGAGGTGACACTCTTACCACTCCAGACTCTAGGCTGAAGGAGTATCAGCACTTCAGGCAGGTGGGAAAAAGTATTATAAGGTTAGACTTACTGCAGACTCCCTAAGAACTTGACTTCAAGATATAATGATCTTTACTACTAAGCATTCTCTTTTATTTCCAACACAGATATCTACATTGTTATGTAAGTTTTATAGCAAGATGCCAGTCTTACAGCAAGATGCATCCTCTTCCTAACTGTTGTGCAAACATGAAAAGATAGCAAAGCCAATTCTAGTCTTCTGCTGACAGATCACATGACCCACATGCTGTCACTTTAAAATTATTGTTTCATTCTATTTCAATGCAGTTTTTTCCTCCTACAATTAAAAAAAGAGCAGTTAAGCATAGAAGATTGAAAAATACTCAAAAGAAAATTCAGATAACATGATCCATCTATATCGGGCCTTGTAGTTTTATAAAACACTCACTTGTTCCATCTTTTTTAATCTTTATATAATCCCTGTGAGGTGGGCTTAGTATGGATGATAAATTTAAGCTCAGAGAATTTACTCAGTCAAATTCAGCTATGGCAAGCTTCAGAGCCAATAACGGAAGACAGGTCTAGTAAAGGCCAATATAGATAGATTTCAATATGAATTAGATATTGATATGAAAATAATGAAGTTTAATACTCAGTCCTCTGCCCTGTAATCAAATGTACACAGTGAGGAAGCTACACACTCGGCATGTTTGTCCCCAGCCCAAAATTATTAATAGTTAATGAAACTAAAATAAAATAGATTTGAATGCCATCTCTGTTTGGAATGCGGTACTAGGTATTATAAGAATATAAATAAAAATGGTCCTCACCCTTGGAGAATTTACTCTTGAAAACTAGTACATAAACTTGTACAAACCAAAGTTTTGTACAAAAACTAGTACAAAAACTTGTACATGCCAAAAATTTCAATAATAATAATAATAATGGAAGTTTATAACTATAAATAGAAGCCTTTACCATTTTAACACTCTGGCTATGTTGCCCAGCTATATTATAAAACAATGCATAATAAAATAGTAATAATATCAGTTTGCAGCCATAAGCCTGCAAATTTAAATAATCTAATGCCAGGTGCCCACAGCACATGCCTATAATCTCAGCAACTTGGGAGGCTGAGAAAGGAGAACCACAAGTTCAAGGCCAGATGCAGTCTGTGCAACTTAGCAAGACCATCTCAAAATAAAAAATAATAATAATAAAAATAAAAGAAGGGAGGAGGGCTGGAGTGCAGCTCTGTGATAGAGCACTTGCCTAGCATGTGCAAGGCCCTGGGCTCAACACACCGGTACTATAACAAATTGATCAACCAATAAATAATCTGTCAGCCAGACCAGTCAGAATCCCTCAGTTAAAATGCTTCTAAAAAGGGGTATGGATGTAGCTCAGTTAATAGAACACTTACCTAACATGCACAAGGCCCTGAGTTCAATCCCCAGCACCACCAAAAAAAAAAAAAAAAAAAACTCAAAAGTTTCAGAGTATCATTAGCACTTGGGGAACTAGGACTCTACTCCCAAAGGTTCTGATTCTGTGGATCTGAAGTGGGCCCCATGAGTTTGTATTTTTAACAAGCTCCCAAGTAATGCTGATACATTCAGCTGATCTAGGATCATACTTGAAGTGAACTGAGCAGCAGTAACCAGTGGGGAACCAAGGCACCATCCCCTTCCATCTGAGGAGTTGCTTCCTCTAACTGCAACAGGACCTAAAAAGACAGCCCAAGTCCCCTACAGCTCTGCCCCTCACCACCATAACCCATGATGCTGTACTGAAGGGAGAGCCCAGGAACAGAGTTCTGAAGCCCTCAGGTTTCAGCTTTCCTCTTGCTAATGGATCTTGGTCAGGACAGTTTTCTTCTCTACAACTCTAATTTGGAACTGATAAAATAGCAATATTAACTTCCTTGGCCAGGTGAGTGAGGTCACTAAGTGAAAGTGGTTGTTGTTAGGTGCCCTAGAGTTGGATCTGACTCATGGCAATCTGATGTACAACAGAATGAAACACGACCCAACACTTCGACATGCACACAATCTTTTTATGTTTGAGCCCACTTTTGTAGCCACTATGTTTCTTCTCATTTTGAATCATACCACATAACAAATGGTGGTCTTAGGGGCTTTACTCCATTCCCATCATTAAGCTTGACTATACTTTGAGGAGGCAAGCCTTCCCAGTCATTTCTTGAATACCTTCCAGCCTGGGGGAGCTCATTTTCTGGCATTATATTTGATAGTGGTTCTCTACTATTCCTAGGGTTTTCAATGGCTAATTGTTTGGGGGGTGGGCTGCCAGGTTTTTCTCCCTAGTATGTTTTAGTTTGGAAGCTCAGCTGAAACTTTTCCATCATGGGTGGCCCTGCTGGTATCTGAAATACCAGTGACACAGCTTTCACTATGTGAAAGTGGTTAGTGTCTGTCAAGTACTATACCAATATAAGGGCTTAAATTCTTTATCATTACATCTAATAACTTTTTGGTGAAAATACCAATGTGTATGCATTTAGAATGAGTAAAGAAAGAAAAAGAAGCACATTCAGAAACTATAATTTGGTTTTTGAAATGTTCTTCTTTATTATTTAATGACATGAACAGAAATGTTGATTGAATCTTCCAGACAGCATTTGCCATTTTGAAGGGCTTGTGATTAGAACCCCCATGACCATCCCTGAGCCCTCTTCCTGAAGATTGGCTTAGAAGAAACATCTAACTTACCCAGGGTTTTATTACAGTCCCTCCTCAACTTTTCCTCAACTCATGCTTCTTTAAGGTAAGGGTGATGAGTGGTGACCCAAGACCAATCTTAAAGGAATCTCTGGGCCCAGCAGACATAGACAAGAAAACATGAGGACAGTGACAAGCCAGAGATAGAACTTGGTACTTGCTTTGCTTCTGGTTGCAAGTTTGCCCCTTGTTGGCATGACCTTGACCCTCCACCCTGTGGGTCTGCCTTCTGAAGACTGCACAAGCCCTCTTTAGACAAAATAACCCAGGCCCAAATGTTCAAGTGTAAAGCTAATCCCACTTTAAATATATATATAACATCATAAAACTGTACCTTCTTGCCTATCCAGGAGGGATCATCAACATAAGATGTAACATTCAGTGGAAATAAAAACTGACTCCAGAGGCATCAAAATAGAAAAGTCCACACTGAGGTCTCCTGAGGTCTCCTGAAAAGTAAGAAAAGGAGAAATAACATCACACACACACACACACACACACACACAGAGAGAGAGAGAGAGAGAGAGAGAGAGAGAGAGAGAGGGAATCTTTCATTCTCTCTTAAAACATCCACTCGTCAATTCCACCCAAATCCCAGCTCATGCTCTCTCTCCAGTCTCTCTCTGCCTGGCCTCCTGCTCTCCTACTTCCATTTTCAACACCCTTCAGCTAGGTATTTTCTTTCAGGCCTACCTCCTGGTACTTTCTTCTCTAGTTCAGTTTAGCCTTCATTATCTCTACCCACTAATACATGAGCACAACAGAGATACCAGAGCCAGTCTTTAGATGCCTGGTGGGTAAAATATGTAGATACATGGGTTTAGTATTACTCTTCCAGTCATACATGAGTTTACAATCGTACTACCCAGATATCCAATCTTGTCAGATTTCAGAAGCAAAGCAGGGTCAGCCTGGTTAATCCTTGGACAGGAGACCAGTTGGGAATACCAGGTGCTGTAGGCTTGGGAGAAGGAAGCTCACTCCTGAAAGAATCAACCATCAAAAACCCTATGAATAGCAAAGAAGCACTGTCATAGTGCTGGGCATGGCACAGTGTCAGGGAACGTTTCATTCTGTTGTACATAGGGTCACTATGAGTCCGACCTGACTTGACAGGACCTAACAACAATAACAGTAGCAATCATATATGAAAGTAATCCCTATTCAATCAGTAGTGATTCAGGCACTCAATAATTTACTACTGCAATTTTTAAAACCTATATGGTGTTGGTGTTGGTGTTGGTGTTGTTGTTAGGTGCCATCAAGTCCGACATAGCAACCCTATGTACAGCAGAACGAAACACTTCCTGATTCTGTGCCAGACACTGTGCAGACACTCAATCCATCTGGTGGAGGGTTTTCCTCTTTTGTATTGACCTGCCACTCTCCCAAACATGATGTCTTTCTCTAGGGATTGATCTCTCCTGGCTACATGTCTGAAATACGTAAGACACAGTCTGGCCATTCTTACTTCCAAGGAGCACTCTGGTTGCTCTTCTTCTAGGACAGATCTGTTGGTTCTTTTGGCAGTCCATGGTATATTCAATAGACGTCTCCAGCACCATGATTCAAAAGCATCAATTCTTCTCCTGTCTCCTTTGTTTAATGTCCGGCTTTCACAATCATATGATGCGACTGAAAATACCATGGCATGAGTCAGATGCACCCCTGTGGCATCCAATCCCATCAGATCTCGGAAGTTAAGCAGGGTCGGGCCTGGTTGGTACTTGGATGGGAGACCACCTGGGAACACCAGGTGCTGTAGGCTTGGGAGAAGGACCCAGCAACCCACTCCCAAAAATCAATCCGTCATTGAAAACCCTATGAACAGCAGAGAAGCACTGACAACAGTGTTTCCCCTGTTGTATGTAGGGTCGATATGAGTCTATAAGGTGTTAGCAGAATGTAATTACTAGAGCAACAAAGGTATCTTGGAATATCAAATTAGCATTCACCTGACATCTGACTTTACAAAGTTTTAAGGGAGGATAATTGATGACCAATATAAAAAGCATTTTAAGCATTTTGTTTTTCCTCCAAAATAGCTATTTATATAACTATATGGTACAGAAACAAGGAATTATATTTATGATAAAACTGCAGACACATTAAGAGAGATATGTGCTTATATTTACAAATAGGGTATACATTTCAAATTAGATACTGACTGCATATAAAAATATTCAATATTTTTCCCATTTATAAGCCATAAAATATAAACAGTAAAAATACTCCTATTTTCTCACAAATGTGGAGCAATGAAAAAGGATGAGCTTCATATAAAAGCATCATTATTATTTAAATCCTTATGAGGTCATATCATATTGCAGGAGAGTAGGACAGTTCAGCTTCAGAGAAAATGTAGGCATTTTCCTCAAAAAAATTCAGTGGTGTTCTGAAATGCCATGTGGTAGCACAAAAGGAGACAAAACATAATTACATCTCTTCTATCAGTCAAATTTGATTCTAAAATTCTAGTGGTAGGACAAATGAAATATAAAATTCAGTATTCAGGATTAAAAAGAATTTTAACTTGAAGACCAACATTGAAGAGACATTGAATCAAGCAACCTTGAAAGAATTGGATTTAATTTGTTGAAATTTTTCTTAAAGTATAAAAACTAGTGTACATAGTTGCAGTCTATATTGTTTATGAATTGTGGTGAGCTGTTATGCCTTACCCAAGATAAATGCAAAAAATATGTATCACTTAAGAAAGAACACTAGACTTTGTATTCAGCTTACATGGCTGAAAAGAAGAAAAATCTACCCACTTAAATAAATTGCAAAGGGAGAATACTTCTCCTCACAAATAACAAATGGCCATGTGGTTATTCCATCCAGAAAACTATGTTTTATCACTTAATAAACCTTAGAAGTGAACTGTCAGTACAGAGAAAGATAAAGAGTTAAGAACTCAGGATTTCTCCACCACTTCTTAGCCAGAAACACAAACAGTGGCAACCTTTCCAAGTCAATATGAATCTAGCTTTCCTTAAATTTTCTGTGAACTCTTACAAGTTTCATGTCTAACAATAACTTTGACAATTAGCCATACACCATCCTGTTACAAATTTTTGTCATCACTATCCCTGTCATTTATTATTCATAAATGTATTAACCAATTACAGGTTGCAAGTTTCTGTGCACTTTTTCCCATTTAATTATTATGGAAACTCTAATGCAGGTTTCATTATCCCCACCTGACAAGAAAGGGCAGCACGTGGCAAGGGAAGTTTTATGAACTTGCTCAGGATCACAAACAGTCAGGAGCCAGATTTCTAATCTTTTGTGTATCAATTCAAACATTTTTTTTTCTTATATCAAACTCTAATGAGTGCTTGTCATAGACTGGATATGTATTTCACTTTGTCTTCCCTTCAGTATGTATGTGGCTTGCAGTAGTGATACTAGTGGCTAACAAGTAGTCAGTACTACTGTGTTAAGTACTGGAATTTACCAAGAATCCTATGAGGATTATCATCCACATTTTTACAGATGAGAAAAGAAGGGAGGTAAAGGCACCTGCAGCCAACAAGTGGTAGGGCCATAATTTGAAACAAATCACTTTGACTCCAGGGCCCACTTAATTAACCACTACATACAGTCTCCTCAGACCTAGTAGGAGCTTTATATGTTTTTGGCAATTTTGTGATATGGGTGAAATATGTAAGAGAAATAAGCAGAATTGTAAGAAACAAAGCTAGGGAATTTCATGGAGAGAAGAATTAAACTCAGCCTGGCTCCTGTACCTGTATTTTTAATCCCCACCCTATACTTGGTATCTGTGGGGAAGTCAAGTAGGCCACTGACAGGCTCAGCAGCTGTCATTTGTGGTGGGGCAATGACCTCTACCTGCCCAGCACCCAATGGATAAGCCATTATAGAGCACCCACTAATTGCTGCACACACTCTACACATAGAGGAAAATACAGAAATCATTAAAGGAGACACTTTCCCTCGCCCTCAAAAAACTTAAATACAGTTGAGAAGAAATGATTAGCAGCAAACAAAGCAGGCAAGGCTAACTCATGGGGAACAAGCCAAGAAAAGGACGATGTCCTTGAAAAGCAGAATACATCCCATAGCTTTTGCAATGGAAACTAGTAAGTTTTATTCCCTTATAACAGGGAGATACAAACCCATCTTTTGTATCTCATGAGTCACATCCATTGGAGACATTTACAACTCATCACCACATCCTAGTTCATAGATCTTCTGTCCTGCTTTACCTATACTAACATGGATAAATTTTTGAAAATGTGAGTACTATGCCAAATTAAAAAGCCTACTTTCTATGAATAATATTTGGGCTGAAAAAAATCCAGAGAAAATAGAACATAAAGAAGAACCAATGTGGTACCTCTAGATATTATAGATCTCCAAGTTGTGATTTTTTTTAGTAATATGAGCAACTTATCCCAGAGACAGAAAAAGAATTGATGCTTTTGAATTGTGATGCTGGAGACGTCTATTGAATATACCATTGACTGCCAAAAGAACCAACAAATCTGTCCTAGAAGAAGTGCAACCAGAGTGCTCATTGGAAGCAAGAATGGACAGACTGCGTCTTACATATTTTGGACATGTAGTCAGGAGAGATCAATCCCTGGAGAAGGACATCATGTTAGGGAGAGTGGCAGGTCAACGCAAAAGAGGAAAACCCTCCACTAGATGGATTGACACAGTGTCTGCAACAATGGGCTTAAACATAAATAAGATCGTTTGCCTGGCACAGAATCGGCAAGTGTTTCGATCTGCTGTACATAGGGTCGCTATGAGTCGGACTCGACTCGACAGCACCTAACAACATCCCAAATTCTAACTCATATTTGTCTGCAGATCAAACACTTGATTCCATTTTGCCTTCATTTTTATTGGAAATGTTTATAACCAATAAACATATTATTTGCTGCCATAAATAAAATGCAGAGGATATTCCAGCCTCAGCCAGTTACATCAACACATAATCCTTTTCATATCTTAAGAATGACTATTGTGAATTCAAAGGAAGTTCCAGGTGGCATGCAAAAAATTTATGTTTTAAGCATAACTTATTCTGCCTAACTCTGAGTAAAGAATGTTTGAAGTCACATAGTATAGGGATGAGTGGAATTTCCCAATAGCTTAATCATTTGGAATTTAAGATATAAGTTGCTTCATGAAGCAATTGTCACATTGTATATATTTATGTCTATCATAAAAATAGCAAGATTCAGAAAACAAAAGAAATAATTTACCTAGCATAAATATGAAAAATAAGTTTCTTTTTTTATATGAGGTAACATAAAATAATTTGTCTAAAATAAGGTTGATAAAGAAAGCCCTTACTGCAGAAAACATGAAAGGATGAATGTGTATATAATGAGTAAATTACTCCATTTTAAAACTGATCAAGCATTGAAAAGCCAATTATATATGAGCAAATGGGCCCAGAGAAGTTAAGTGACATGTTCAAGGTCTTAAAATTTAAAAAATCTGAGGTTATGAAAAGTCCTTAGAGCTCATTTAATCTAATCACCATCTGATGCTTACTTTCCTATGGGTAAGATGAGATTAATCCAGACTTGTGCTATTATCTAAACTTGAAACATCTCAATACATTCCATAATTTTATAAAATTAAAGGGAAATGCCAATTTTCTGAAAAATATGTGAATAGAAAAATCCTGGAAGTATTAAAAGAAAAGTACATATATATATTGCAATGTCAGAAGAAGCAATGACAAGTACCACACTTCTGGATTCATCCCAGAAACTCCCATGTCTCTACTTGGGGCACGGGTCTACACATGCAGAAAAATTTCCTTCCCAAGAGGGACTGAAACCTTTGACCTTTTGAAAAGCTGCTCCTAAGTGCTTTAGGAGAGATCGTAAGACCCCTGGGGTCTGCCACAAATCAGAAATCCTATTTTTATTACTCAGCATTGAAAATATGCAGGCAGATTTAGAAACAGGAGAGTCAAATCATTTTTTAAAAAATACTGATTTTTTTAAAACTTACCATCACTCTCTTCATCACATCTCACTTGTTATGCCATCCTGTCCCTGCTACTACCATGACCTCACCACCTCCCACCCCCAAAGTAGTGGGAGCTACTTTGGAGAAATAAATGTTATTAGGTCCAATTTCTTTGTCCATGCAATAAGAATATCATTAGATGATTTCTCCTTTTTCTTCCAGATCCTATAGCTAGTGATTCTAATTGCATGAGACAAAATACAAACTTATTAGTTAGTAATCTGAGCCTATCTACCTATATTGATAAACTTAAAGTAACTCTTTGGAGAGATAATACTCTACAAAAGTTAGCCAATTCTCATAAAAGGGGGGAAACAAAGATCCAGTAACCAAAACAGGTGGTGATGAAGATGTACTTCTATGAATGCAGCTTTTTTGTGTGAGATCTTGCAATATCTTTCTTTCTGTGCCTATATTTCTTAACACATATCTTCCAGATTCATCTACATTGTCACAAATGGCAGGATTTCCCTCTTTCTTTAAAACAGAATAGTATTCCATTGTGTGTGTGCATATATCAAGGTACGAGCAAACTATCCTGATTTCACTGGAATTCTTATTTTTTATCTTATAGGTTAAGTGTGTTTTGAAATTCATCTGCAAAAGAATATGTTGTTGGTGTTGTTAAGTGCCCTCGAGTTGTATCTAACTCATAGTGACCCTCTTTAGGGTTTTCAATGACTGATTGTTTCGGGATTGCCTCGGGAGTGGATTGCCACTTTCTTCTCCTACTCAGGACCTCAGAGACTGCAGAGCAGTGCTCTACCAACTGAGCTAAATCCCAGCCCCCATAAAAGAATATAGTTACTTTTTAAAAATCTTTCCAGTTTTTCTTTGCAATTACTTATTTCAAGTAAATCAAATCTGATTTTTAGTAGCTTTATCTTTTCTGTGGACATTTGCTTCATTACAACTAAAGACAAGGTGATATGTGGGCATGAAAAGAATAACAACAAAATTACATTTATCGTAGCACGCAAAGTATTTGTGCCACCAAAAATGACCATTTCTTTCTGTTATTAAGTTCTTACATTTATTTTTTCTCAGCTTTCTTAATGTATAATTGACAAGTAAAAATTACTTATATATATTTATTTATGATATACAACATAATGTTTGCAAATATGTATATATTGTGAAATAGATAAATCAAACTAATTAACATATCCAGCACTTCACATACCTGCCTGTTTGTGTGTGTTTTGTGAGAGCATTTAAGATCTATTCTCTTAGGAATTTTCAAGTATACAGTGCCTTATTATTAACTATTGTCACTATGCAGTACAATATATCCAGAATTTATTCATGCTGTATGAGACTTTGTACTCTTTGACTAACCTCTGTTCTTTCCCCTATCCCCATCCCTGCCCCTGGCAACTACCATTCTACTGTCCACTTCTATCAGTTCAACTTTTTTAGTGAGATCTTACACCATTTGTCTTTCTATGCCTATATTTCTTAACATACCTCTTCCAGGTTCACCTATATTGTCACAAATGACAGAATTTCCCTATCATTCCATTGTGATGTATGTAATCTCACATTTTCTTTATCCACTCATCCCTTGATGAACATGTATGTTGATACCATATCTTGACTGTTCTGAATAATGCTGCAATGGACCTAGGAGTGCATATGTCTCTTCAACATACTGATTTTGTTTTCTTCAGACGTAGACCTAGAAATGGGATTATTGGACAGTATGATGGTACTCTATTTTTTTAGGAACTCCCATATTGTTTTCCATAATAGTTGGCATAATTTACATTCCAACAATAGTGTACAAAGGTTCCCCTTCCTCCACATCTTCACCAACACCTGTTATCTTTTGTCTTTTTGTTTTGTTTTGTTTTCCAGTACTGGAGGGTCGAACACAGGGCTCACACATGGTAGGCAAGATTGAGTTGTACTCAAAGCCCCTTTTTCATTTTTTATTCTGAGACAGGGTCTCACTAAATTGCACAGGATGCATCTGGCCTTGAACTCTCAATCCTCCTATCTCGGCTTCCTGAGTTGCTGGGATTACAGGCATGCACTATGGCATCTGGCCCTTTTGTCTTTTTTATAATAGCTATCCCAACTTGTGTGAAGTGATATATCATTGCAGTTTTGATTTGTATTTCCCTGATGATTAGTGTTTTTCATATAACTTTAGAGTATCTGTATGTGTTCTTTTGACAAATACCTTTACAGGTGAAAATGGCCACTTTGTAAAGGATCCAGAAAAAAAAGAAAACTTGGAAAATTTTATTCTAAACTAAGTTTTCTTTTGTATTTTGATCCTGTTTGTAACAAATTAGATGACACAAAACTGATGGAATATAAAGGCTTCCAATTACCTATTTGCTTTGTATATAGGTTTAGGTTCCTTGTAGAATTTACACTAATTAAAGTTCTAGTATATGATTTAATGAGACCTATTTCAGAAAATGAGTCTTTACATGGAAAGGTTTGAAGTAGCATTTGAATTCCAAAATGAAAAAGCAGCTCCCAATATCATATCTAGGTTAACCTGAAGACTTTCCATCACACTCTTTAGCTGTCTCTGAAATGGATGCTGAAGATGCATTGTAGAAGCCATAATAAGATGCTTCACACTCACCTCATGGGTTCTTCCACTTTCTCATATACTGCCAATTACTCAAAAATAAAATTACTGTGATCTTTTTTTAGTTATAAACCTTGGCAGTATACCTATTTCTTGTTTTTAAAAAGTACGTGTATGTGTATATGTATATCTGTATATGTTTATTCTAGTCTCTTAAACACAAAGGGACCATAAAGATATATGACTTAACTATGACTAGCAAAGTCACAGGACTTGTTTTTATCCAGGGGAAAGGTCTTTCTTCACTGATGAGTTTTGTACCCAGTCCATAAACATTTAATGCACAGTTTTTCCAGAGTGATTAAAATAAAACTTGAATGTGATTTGGAAATACAACTTTTAGAACATTATTGAGAACATGCTACATATTGAGCATTTTACAAAATTTCATTGAAGGAGATCCTGGACTTTTCCTGAGGTTTGGGAAACAAGCAAAATGTTGGCTTTTGTGACTTCTGCCTGAAATAGTCATTTTCTATTAATCATATGTCATTCATTTTTATAAAAAAAAATTTTAGGAAGATGACTATAAGTACAATTCATATGCTACCAGATTATAATTCTATTTGGAGCAAACTTGATAAATATTATTTAGCAATAACACCAAGTTCAAATATTTCTTTTATTCATAGTTGATGTTACTAACCATTATACATAGCATGGATTATTTTAAGACACACTCAGAATTAAAACAATGACATAAAGCTCTTCAAATGCACTGAAATTTTATAACAGTCCAAAAAGTAAAGGTTTACGTGCAAACTGTTCAAGAACTATGCCTTGGAGTTTTAGCAAATTTTCAGATTAATAGAGGACTTAAATCAGAGTATAATTGATAGGGCATGTAGCACAAATTGCTTCAGGACCCCGGATTAATTTGACTGTTTCTTCCCAATGTTCTGTATATATTAGCAAATTCCATTATATAAAGATAGACAACCCAATCCTGTGACAATAAATAGGATTCCCTTTAAATTTATCAACTCTATATCCCCAAATCTGATTAATTCAAAGGGAAAAGTCACCTGGCCCATGAACTAAGATAAAGTCATCAGGATATTTTTTTTTCACTAACAAAAGTCTTTCACTCTCCAAGTCTGAAAGTTCTGCTTTCACTGGGAACATAATAGGTAATCTGCCTCTTATAGAGCCTTGCATATCAGTCAGGCTAAATTCTAAAATCTATGTGAAATAGAATGCAAGGCTTATTTTCTGAAAAAAAAGCTACATATGCCAACAAAGTGAACAAGGAAGCCAACATTCTTGTCATTGGTAACCAAAACATTTGAGATTCTGGATATTGATTCCACAAATGCAGTGATCATTTTGCATAGGGAGTATGAGTTTTGCTGAATTAAGAATTAATGCAAAGTATTTTTCTGCTGCTTGACCAAAAATTGAAAAGTAATGAGGAAAGATGATATTTCAATCACTTGGGCAACACATTTGGCCATTATGGATAAACAATCCAGAAACTGTCATGTTGTTGTTGTTAGGTGCCATCCAGTTGAGTCATAGTGACCTTCATAGAGTTTTCAATGACTGATTGTTTTGGGATTGCTTCAGGAGTAGATTGCCATGACATTCTCCTGTTTTCGTGGTACTAAGTATCAAATATGGGTCCTCAGAGAGTACGGAGCAGCACTCTACCAACTGAGCTAAACCAGTTCAAATTGCCTGGAGCCTCCCAGCTCAGGAGGCTACAGGAAAAGAGAAGGACAGCCATCCTTACATGAAAACTCTCCTTAGCCAGATGAACAGATAAGGTTTTTTTGTTTTGTTTTGTTTACTCTGGATTTGCCTCATTTATGTCCCAATCAATGTAACCATCATGTTAGATTTCTTACTACTACTTTGTAGAGTTTAGGGGTTTAGGAGTGGGAGGATCCTTCAGTGCTCAGAATTAAGCTTAGCAGTAAAGTCTGGACACATAAAAAGAATGAAATACCTCTAATACTCCTAGTAGTTTAGTCTCCATCAAGAACTATAAGAATTTCTTTTATCAGGAGAGGAAAAAGGAGACGAGACTCTGCATAATGTAATGGAATTCTCATTAAATACAGCAGGAGCTTTAAATAATTCAAGGGTAAGGTGAGGTCCCAGGGTAGTATAATTTACTGCTACTTCTACAGTGTTGATCACACAGAATGATTCATGTCATCTAGTTTCTTTTCCTTGTCAGCATTACTGTTGACAAGAATTCATTGAATTGAAATTTAACAACTTCATATGCTTCTCTAAAACCCAGTAATAGAAAAAAATAGTAATAATAAAAAATATGCAGTAATGGGTTATACTTGCTTTGACCTTTTTAAATGTCCTTTTACTTAATTTGATAGCTATAACCTACAGAAAGATTAGGATGCTTTGGCTGGTCAAAACATAAACCTTTCAAAACCTCCCTTGCTTTAAAGATCATAACTCTTGTAGAGAGAGATGGGGAGAATGAATGTGGACTGAATCTAATTTTATACTAAACCAATTAGGATTACATCATTCTAGCAGAAATATCTAGAACATTACCTCATATCAGTGATCTTCTGGGATGTTAAAATAGATCTTTAAAGATCTGAGTTATTTATCTTTCTTTTTAATTGTTAATCTTCAGTTATATATTCATTAGCAAAAATGTTTTTATGCTCCAAATTTGAGCCAATATAGTCCATAGGAAGTATGTTAGACACAATCATGTTAGTCTATTGCATCTTTAAAGCATATCACAGTGATGAACCTCCCAAAAATATTTCTAAATGAGATGACATATCTAAGTAAAAAATAAACAATTTGACCCCGGGTGATAGGAGTCCAAAGCAAACTGCTAAATGCAAATATAATATGATCAGAATCAAGTTAAAATGAGCATCGGGAGCTTAAATATATAAAATAGAAATGAAGAAGGATTCATAAAAAAGCTACAAGGTACTCTATTCCTATCTATGTGGAGATTTAGAGAATGGGAAGAAGAGAGGGTCCGACAGAATCAGGAGAGAAGCAGCACTTAATAATTGGAGGTGTAAGTCTTAGTTGAACCAATTAACAGAGAACCTTGTTTCTCCCATTTTGTTTTTGCATCTTTTTTTTTCTTCTTCTTCTTTGGGTGATGCTGGGGATCAAACCCAGGGCTTTGTGAGGGCTAAGCAAACATTCTTCCACTGAGCTACATCCCCAGCCCTATCTGTTGTCCCTTTAAGTCATGGGCACTAGCTATAAGGACTGACAAGGAAGTAGGTTTCATAGCCATGGCCAGGTACTAAAGATATCTCTGCCTGGAAATGACCATATTTTTCCTTTTGAAAGAGGTGAGTTTTGTCACTGTTTATATAAGTAAGTAAGCTTCAAACAAAGGGCTTTTGTCCTTTTCTCTGTCAAAACCCAGGCAAATCTAATTGCTGTAAAGCCAAACCTAAGAGACCTTTGTAGCATCTGGTTGTATCATCTACTGTCTCCCCAGAGACCATTTGAAAGAAGAAATTTAGCTGAATCCAAATTGACTGTTTAGGATTTGCCAAGAAAACCTCCCTACTACACTAATACCATCTCAGGGAAAACAAGAACAGGGAAAGAGCAAAGGGACTTTGCTCTAAAAGCCCCTGGGTGCTGTTCAGTGGAGTCACCCTAAATAGGAGCAGCTCCTTTGGTCCTCTCCATGACTACTTCCTTCTGGTCGTTGAGAAAGTCAATATGTCAGGACACAGACAAGCATCCCATTTAGCACTGTGAGATATTTTCTCCCAAAGTGGTATACTAATGACATTTCCAGAACATTCTTTACTGTCTTTCACATGTTAACAGGAAGTCTAATACATATTACTCCTTTTTCACATTCAACATCAGCCAAAACAAAGGACTCAAATAAAACTTTGCCCAGGACAAATAACAAATAATTTCTGTGATACTGCCAATTCCAAATTAAATAACAACAAAATTATCTATATGAAACTTCATATTATTCCTACATAAGCCAAGTGAAGTGGAAAATGGAAAAATTTCAAGCCAATTAATTCTAATTGTTTGGGCTTTTAAAAAATAATGGAGTATAATGTCATGAATAATGTACATTATTTTCCTTTTAAAAACAAGATATGTATAAAATTAAGGTGTATTTCACAAAATGTGAGCAAAGAGCTCAGAGTTTATAGTATGTGTTTAGAAGAATGGGGGGCATATATATGACTATTTTATATTTTGTCAAGTAAACAAATCCCTCTGCTATTTTTAACCTATTACAGAATCAAATCTGATTACTGAATCTGTATATTCTTTTGAGAAACTGTTCCTGAGGTTTCTAGCCACTCCTGTACTAATATGTATTGTTGTTGTTAGTTGTTGTCGAGTCAGGTCCAACTCATAGAGACTCTATGTTCAACAGAATGAAATACTCCCTGACACTGTGTCATATACATGATCCTTTTTATGTTTAAGTCCATTGTTGCAGACAGTGTATCAGTCCATCTCGTTGAGGGTCTTCCATTTTTTCATTGACCTGCCATTCTCTCAGACATGATGTCCTTCTCCAGGGATTCTCGACAATATGTCCAAAATATGTAAGACTCCATCTAGCCATCCTTCCTTCCAAGGAGCACTCTGATTGTACTTCTTCTAGGATAGATCTGTTGTTTCTTTTGGCAATTGATGGTACATTCAATATTTGTCTCCAGCACTATAATTCAAAAGCATTAATTCTTCTCCTGTTTCCCTTAGTCAATGCCCAGCTTTCACAAGCATAAGATGCAACTGAAAATACCATGGCATGAGTCAGGCGCATCTATGTCTTCAGTGTGACTAGTATTTATTAGATATGAACATAAGTATAATCCATATGTTTAAAAAGTTATACTTTCTTTCTGTAAAACTGTAAAACTTTCTGCCAGCCCTCTGTATCAACTAGTTTTAAATCCATAGATTTAATTATGAATTGAAAATATTTTAAAAATGTATATGTACTGAACATGTGCAAACTTTTTTCTTGTCATTATTCCCTAAACAGTATCATATAACAAATATTTATATAGCATTTACATTGCACTAGATATTAGAAGTAACCTAGAGATGATTTAAAGCATGCAGGAAGATGTACATACATTATGTACTAATACTACACCATTTTATGTAAGAGACTTGAGCAGCCTCAAGTTTTGATATCTATGGAGGGTCCCAAAACCAATCTCCCATGTATACTAAAGGACTACTGTACTAATCTATAGCCATGTAATCAATGACTTACATGTGGAAACTAACTAAGGAACAAGTGCCAAACAAGAGAAAAGAAAAGTCTTAGACACTTTATTTTAAAAGTCAATAATAATATATATTATTTTCTTGTTAAAAACATGGAGATGGTGAAGACAGGAGTAAAACGTGTAGTCAAATTGTTGAGCAAGTGAACAACATTATGAGCAAAGCACACAGAGTCAGACAGACCTACATTCAAACTAAACTTCACACCTTATGATCCATTGGACCACAGACATGTTATTCCACCCCTTTTTGTCTTTTTTCTTCACCTGTAAATTTGGACTCATTATAGTACTTTTCTTATAGCACTGTTTGATCATTTAAATGAGAAAATGCATGCAAATGCATTGGTACCTTGTGTTCAACAAATAGCAGTTGTTAGCATTACTCATGGTTTTTCGTAGCCATTTGGAAAAATGCAATTAGTGTTCATAGACCATTAGGTTTTACCATTTGCTATAGAATCATTATACTTCATGTGGGTTGAATTTTAAATTAATGCACTAGAAAAAATACACTTACTTGCATAAGAGTTAACAGCAAATGCAATCAACCACTGAAAAAGAGTACTTGGAATTACCTATCACCTCCTACATTCTTTTCTTTCTTTCTTTTTTTTTTTTTTTCAGTTCTTGAGGGTTGAGTGCAAAGCCTTGCACATACTTTGCAAGTGCCCTACCATTGAACTATACCCCAAGTCCATTTTTTTTTATTCGGAGACAGGATCTCACCAAGTTATACTGGCTTCCTCTGGCCCCAAACTTGGGATCCTCTTGCTTCAGCCTCCCAAGTTGCTGGGATCACAGGCGTGTATCACCTCACCTGGCTACCTCCTACATTCTTACACACATGCATTCAATTCTGTTTGGTGTTGGGGTATAATGAAAAGATTAATACACATTGTTTTCCAAAGGGTAATAAAAATTTATTGTTGATTCAAAGTATGAAATATCAATAGCAAAATCTTATTAGCATGTTTCTCATCTCCCTTTGCCTGCAGCCCTAGCACTGTGGCATCCAATCTCATCAGATCTCGGAAGCTAAGCAGGGTTGGACCTAGTTAGTACTTGGATGGGAGACTGCCGGGGAACATCAGATATTGTATGCTAGGGAGAAGGACCCGGCAACCCGCTCCCAAAAATCAATCCTCCATTGAATGCCCTAATGGATAGCAGAGAAGCACTGGCAATGTGTTTCGCCTATTGTATGTAGGGTCACTATGAGTCGGATACCGACTCGATGGCAGCTGACAACAATAACAAAAACATCTCCCTTTGCATTTGCTGGAGATCCTTTAGACATTAATTTTTTTAATTATTCAAATTATTTATACTTCATTTCCTCAATCCACATCAATTTTCTTCAAATCAAACCCATCTTAGGAGCCTGAGCTTAGTGACCCTTTGGAAAGCTTTCTTTGACCCTCTTTCACTCTCTTCCTTCTGTACTCTTGCAGAGTCTTGTCCCAAATTCAGTTACTATTTGCCATCAATTCTTCTTTCATAAATTCTCTCGCATCTTCTGTCTTTCCCTTTATACTACCCTCTTCCTAAGCCATATGACATCATTGGCTGAATTTCATTCATTTTTCTGAATCTGTGTTTTGCCTAATATGACCATTAAAAATCTTTATAGCCAAGCGTGGTGGCACATGCCTGTAATCCCAGCATTTGGGAGGCTGAGGCAGGAGGATCATGAGTTTGAGGCCAACCTGGGCTACACAATGAGATCCTATCTCAAAAAAAATTATATAGACATACACACGTACACACACACAGACACACACACACACAATTTCTATAAAGAAGCTTTTATGAGGTAACTCCTCTCAGAGTGTCCCTATGCTAAGATAGGGCTGAGGTTTAGCTCAGTCAGTCAAGTACCACTCTACACCCTCTGCGTTGAATCCCCAGCAGTGCATAAAACTAGAGAAGATGTAACAACTCACTCCCAAAACGAACCCCAAACAATCAGCCATTGAAAGCTTTATGAAGGTCACTAAGAGTTGGACATGACTCAACAGCCCCTAACAACAACTCCCTGGAGTGGAGGTATCCTTATTTACATGACTCCACTATCAAAGGTTTCCATATTGTCTTTTTAGATCCTCATTTCCATGTCAACAATAATAAATATACCTTCTCTTTTCTTCCTTACTTTTCTCAACACTTCAATCTTTACAATCCATGTCCATTTCCCCTGGTTGCCATATAAAATACAAGACACCCAGTTACAATGAAATTTCTGAGAAACAACAGATGATTTTTAATATGTTCATGCAGTGTTTGACTTAAAACTTAACTATATGTCCTACATTTTTATTTACTAAATCTGGCAATCCTCACTGTGAAGACATTCTTGACTACCCACTCCACTGCCACAAGGCCATGGGGTTCTCCTGAGCTTCTAATCCAAATAATCTCTCCCCCTATGTGACCCTTCCCTTATTTTTCATGTGTTTTTATCCATTTTTATATTCACACACTCTACCTCCCTGACTCAAAAACCACAACAGTAATGCTCTTATATCTTTTTGTAATTCCATAATACCTCACAGAAACTCTTGCCCATAGGTTGTGATCATGAGAAATCAATTTAAAATCAGTGATCTAGACAACCCACAACTACTTATTGAGCACTACTTTCAATTCCATCTAGAACTATTCTGTAAGTTATTTCATAGATGAGTAAGATACAACATTCATCTTCAAAGAGGTTATAGTTTAAGTAACAAAAATTGTACCTCAACAGCCAGTAGCAAATGACCCTGAAGAGTATACTGGGGATGCCCAATAAAAAGTATACACGTTTGAAGAAATATTGTTTATGTACTACTGTTTGAAGTTGAATTGAATTGTGTTAGCATTATATAGTATGATGTTCATGCCAAAGATGATGTTCATCACGAGTCATATGAATGCTCGCACCAATGTGCTACCAGCGGAATAGTCAAAACAGCAGAAGCACAATTGTTGTTCAAGAAGCACAAGACCATTTTGAAATGATATTTGAAATTCAAGAATGTTGTGAAGTACAACAATGGAGGCATGAGTATACAACAGAACCTCCAACATGTCTAACAATTGCACGCATTCATGATAAGTTTTGAGATACATGGTACTGTGTGTGATGTGCACAAGGGAAGATCCAGGAGGCCTTGCGCAGCAACAAGTCCTGCTTCTTCTGCTGTGATAACAACTTTGAGCACCTCTTATAATTGCAGAAGTCAAATGTGACTTGTATTCATCTTTTATTATTGGTTTATAGTGAGTATTACAATTTTAATACAGTTTTTTTCCTTTGTTTGAATGTGTGTATGTTTTTTGGCACTCTCTGCATAATTGAGATTGTGTAATACAGCCCACCAAGGGCAATCAGAGATCAGTGTGGGTAGCCCCTGAAAAAACAGAAGTACTGAGGAAAGAGGATCTGAAGCAGACTTAGATTTTGGGAAGGATTTAGATGAGCATAGAGGATTACAGAGGGCACTGTGGCCGGGGAGATACACTGGGCGAGTGCACCTTCACAGCAGTGTGCCTCTGCCACAAAGAAAAATTCAGATTCTCCTGGGCTTTGATTGCAGCTGGATTCAAGGAGCAACCCAGGATTCAGAGCACCTACATCAATGAGAATCTACACAGTGGCTGTCACTGCCAGAGCCCTGCCATATAGAGACATAGCCCTTAATAGAAACAATACCTCAAGGTAAGGATCCTATTGAAGATCTCACCCACAGAGGTCAGCTGGGATTTTTCCCCAGATCACCTAGAACAGGAAAGACCAACATTTTTGTCAGTCATCTTAGTAAGCTTGGGCTGCTATAACAAATATAAATTGGGTGGCTTATACACAACAGAAATTTATTTTTTACAGTTCTAGAAGCTGGAAGTCTGAGATCAGGATGCTGGCATTGTTGGGTTTGGGGAAGGACCTGCTTTGGAGATGCAGATTCTTGTATCATCACATGGCAGAAAGAGGTTGAGCTGACTCTCTGGCCTAGTCTCATTCATGAGGGCCCATCCTCATGACCTAATTACTTCCCAAAGGCCTCACTTCCAAATACCACCACACTGGAATTTGAGGGTAGAGGGAATATAAACATTCAATTTATAACAGTAATGCTTATTCACTATACACAAGATTAAATATATTAGTCTCTTACAATCTACACTCTCTTCACTAGTTCCTCAAGCATAATTAAGGCAATGGTCTTATTGAAAATTATTGCATTCAATTTCCAAGAAACTAAGGAGAGATGTTGAGCAGTATTCTTTTTGGTAGAAATTCATATTCTTCTACAACTTTAATCTGTTACTACTTTGTGAGATGAAAAATCTTTTATTTTTATGTTTGGATTTTTTTCTTCTTAATAAAGTTGGTATCAAAAACATCCTTCAGTGTCTATGGGAGATTTATTCCAGGATGCCCCATGAATACCAAAATCTGGAGATGTTCAGGTCTCTTACTTAAAATGATATAATATTTGCATATAGGCTACAGATATCCTTATGTACTTTTTAATCCTTTGACTACTATGGGGACAAATTTGTCAAAAAGTGAGTGTATATGAATTTGACATAAAATCAAGAAATTGGTGGAGGAAAAGTATTTTATAAACTCATATTATGCATTCCAATTATTCTACCAGTCACAGACTTGTTTTATTTGTTATAAGGAAAAGTTTCTGGAAATAAAATACTTGTCATATATTCTGATTTGAAATTGGAAGTCAAAGGGTTAAGTCATCTCTAGATTACTTCTAATATCTAATACAACGTAAATGCTACGTACAAAGTTATATTGTTTAGGGAATAGTGACAAGAAAAAAGTCTATATGTGTTCTGCACAGGAGCAACTTTTAATAATAGTCTAATATTTTATGGTATGTGCCAATGCAGAAGCAATTTTTATTTCAAATATTTTCAGTCTGTGTTTGGTGAATCCATGGATATGGAACCCAGGGATATGGAGAGTTAACTGTATGCTTAATTTTGCAAAATGTTTTGGAAACCATATTGTATTCTCTTACAAAAAAGTACCACCAACCTACAAAGCCTCATTGGTTGCTACTGTTTTCAGTCATTTCACAGAATTAAATGTGTCAAAATACTGAATGTTACCCTCTGACTGAAATTGTGATTTGTACTGAAAATCTATGTGAAAGTCTGGTTAGATCTTTATAAGTGATACAGTTTTATTAGCCAAATGAAGAAATAAGACAAAGAAATGTGCTATAGCCTTCTAAAGTTGAAAAACTAATAAATTTCTCAGAATGGGTATTGCCAGGACTTTGGCACATGGCAATGTGTGTTGTTTAAGGAAATAAGATAACAGAGATCCTTTTAACAGATCCTCTGGATGTGTTATGTTAAATGACATGAAATTGATAATATCCAGTCTTTGTTGATTCATTCGACTATATGCCAACATGCCCAGCTCTGTGGCCCATTGGGCCTTTTCCTAAAAGGAGAGCTAGAAAACCTTTTGACCATTTTGAGACAGATTCATTTGCTACATTTTATCCAGAGGCCTCATCTTTGTCATTGGTCTTATGTAACTTTGGCCTTTATGAGGCTGTTTCTTCTTTTATAAAATTGGTGTGTGGAGGGGGTGAACCATTAGCTAAATAATCTCTTAGAAACTTCTCAATATAACATTCTGTGGCTCTAAGGTGACTAGTTGTTGAATCTGCTTACTGCTGGCCAACAAAAGATCCACCTTTCCAATCATGTCCAAAATCTTCTGGGAATTCCCTTCTTCCCAAGGCACCCACTCTCCCTTGGATTACAGTGATAACTAAAAGGCCCTGCTTAAGATGTAAGTTTTTACCTGTAACGTTTAATATGCCAGGCCATAGCCATCTGTTGGTACCTTATCACAAGTTAATGTACAATATACTCATCATTTTTCTTCATTTTCCTTAATTTATTAATTTCATTAGTTAATCATCAAAAGTGAGGGGGCTCCCATTTTCTCATCCTCATCTGGTGATCTGGAAGATACCTGTCCTGGTGATAACCAATAGTAATGAGATGCTCACCTCATAAACCTGGGCAGGAGGCCCCTAGAGAGGAGAAAGGAGAAAAGGTAACAGGGAGGAGGAGCAAAGGTCCAGGATTAGCACAGGTGGGACTCCTGCAGGTGTTCTTCAAGCTTTGCACCCACAATGTGCTGCAGAGGAAGGGAAACGAAAGAAAATGAAAGGTCCTAACCTTATGTCTGGGCTGGGATTTAGCTCAGTTGGTAGAGCGCTGCGCTGCAGTCTCTGAGGTCCTGAGTTCAATTCCCAGCACCACAAAAATGGGAGAAGGGCCTGGCAATCCACTCCCAAGGCAATCCCGAAACAGTCAGCCATTGAAAACCCTATAAGGGTCGCTGTGAATCAGATACTGACTCAACGGCACCTAACAACAACAACCACCACCTTAGGTCTTTCCTTTCAGCCTACAAGGAAAAAATGAAGGAGCTAACTATGCTGTCACTGATCTGCTCTTGCTTTTACCCAGAGATCGGTAACAAATTTTAGGTCCAAGTACATGTAGGAAGAGGAGGAGGTAACCAAATGCACTTGGGGATGAGCAGAAATCAGGAACAAAGATCCCTGGAGGGTGTATCTGCTTAATAACTGTCCTGATGAGTTCTGTGACAATCCCCAAGTGAACATGGTGATTCAGGCTGAGATCTCCTGAATCTCATTATGTACAGTAGAGCTCCGTGCATCCTTACTAGATCGGGCCTCCCCTATGATAATTTTGTCTGATTCCTCTGCCACCATATCTTTCCTATTTTTTCCTTCTATCCTGCTGGACCTTAATTCCTTCTACTTTTCTTTTTTATCTGACTCCCATCACTCTTTGTCTAACTGCTATAACAAGCAAGTCATGTCCTCTGTAATCTCATGTCCTATATAATAAGAGAAAATTCAGAAAACTGGGCACCGGTGACCCCAACAACTCAGAGGGCTGAGGCAGAAGGACCACGAGTTTGAAACCAGAAGAACCTATGCAACTGAGCAAGGCCATTACTCAAAATAAAGAAGAGGACTGGGGGTGGAACTCATCAGTGGTAAAACAGTGGTAAAGAACTTGCTAACATGCTAACATGGGCGAGGCCCCTGTACAGGAACGAAAAAGAAGAACAACAACAACAAAGAAAGAAAGAAAAGAAATTTAGAAAATGAAAGGTCCTAACCTTAGGTCTTTCCTTTCAGCCTACAAGGAAAAAATGAAGGAGCTGTCCATGCTGTCACTGATCTGCTCTTGCTTCTACCCGGAGCCTCGCAACATGAACATCTACACTTACGATGGTGAGTTGCCTACAACAGAAATGTCCCTGCTAGCTAAAACATTTGCAAGACCTTGCACGTGTTTGTTTCTCTCTCAGGGCTCCAGATACAATTAAATCAGTATTTTGTAGATTTCACTATTGACTTGCTGTGTCTAGCTATTAGGTTCTATTGATTGCCTATTGCTCAAAACAGTTTGAATTTGGTGCCCACAACAGCACATTAACATCTTTTAAGAAGCATAGCTGGATTGTTATTAGCAGCCACATCCAGCATGTCAACATCCACAACATATATAAGGCTTTTCTTTGCAAATAATGCAATATGCTAAGCTCTACTTAGACTAGATCCAAGTTTGCAAGAACACGGTTTATACTTAGAATATTCAAGAGAGACAATTAACAACCATCACTGCTTTTCTTTATAAAGTACCTATATTTCATGGGGGTGGGGTTTAGCTCACTTGGTAGAGTGCCGCTCTGCAGTCTCTGAGGCAATGGTTTCAATCCCCAGCACCACAAAAACAGGAGAAGGATGTGGCAATCCCTGCCAGAAGCAATCCCGAAACAATCAGCCATTGAAAACCCTGTGAGGGTCACTAGGAGTCAGAGATGAATCAATGGCACCTAACAACATATTTTGTGTGTCAACAATCTAATAATAATACCAACTAAATTAATAAATAAAACTGATGTATGACTGAGACCCCAGGTAAAGAGGGTTTAAAAAGATAAACCCAAAGAGTTGGCCTATTACCTTTATTGAAGCACAGACTTATGGGTTTGATTTATCCTCTTTCATTATGCTTAGTGTGATTTCCTTTCTGGCTCTGCCATGTGGCCTTGAGCAAGCAGATACTTACACTCTCTCTCATTTAACACTAATCTCTCCTCCAAGGGCCATTGTGAGGTTTATATGGCTTAATGCAAGTCAAACACTCAGCACTAAGCCTGGCCCTTCACAAGCAGCCAATAATGGTAGCTGTCGTTTATCAATATCATCCTCAACCTAATTCAGTCAATTTAGTCAAAATGTTTGATGCAGTTTTATGTGTACTAGATACAACTGAGGCATATTTTGCTACCTGATAGGCTCACAATTACTTTTCCTTTGCACATGTGTGAAGATTGGCACTAAAGGCAAACAAGGGTCAGTTAACCCCTTGTGTGTCCTTAAGGCCTATTTGAGGACTTAGGCATTTTTCTTCCAGAATTATTCTGTCACGGCACAAGCATCATAAGCACTAATTAACTGTTCTAGAAGGATATGCCCTCCACGTGCAAGGATTTTGGTTTCCAGCCAAAACTTTCATTAGAATGCAGGCCTGATGACTGCTTTGTATAAGTTCTTTCCATCAACAAATAAACTACACAGTTCTTTACTATCTGCCACATGTAAGTGCAGCTAAGAACTCAGCTATGTTTTTTATGAGACCCTAAAATAAATGTGTTGTTATTGAGGATCCAAAGGTGAATACAGCATGACCCCTACCTTCATGGGACTCAAGGGTTAGTAGAATGATCAGCAAAGAGAATACAGAATGTTTGGGACAGAGTAGTTCTTAATGGTTTCTGCTGGGTTAGAGACTGAGGAGGGGAGTAGAAGAAAAGTAACAGAGGCTATGTATCAGCTGACTCTTAGAAGTTAATAGACAATTCGACATCACTCATGCACTGCTTCCAAAAAACAGTCAAAGAATGTCAAATATCCAAAGTTTTTACTTGGCCTGATATTTCTATCCTGAAAATAATGTAAATTGTTTACTCTAGTCAAATATTATAACAAGAACAATAATAATAATTTTACCATTATTCTTTACATATATAAACATGAAGTATCATGGCCTGAGATCTCCTGTCTCAGAACTCTGTTATTTTCCTCATCATCAAACCAAAAACTGCCGGCATGGTAATTAAAACAACAACAACAACAATTTCTATGCTACTTGATATTTCATGCAAAGCTCATATTTATTCAAAAGAAAAATAAAGTTTCTTCTAAAATCAATTCAGGCTACTTTTTCTAAGTATGCCTATCATCATTCAACTCCCTAAGGACGTTTTAAAATTTCTTAATACTGTAAAATATTTATTCTGTTAATATATCCATAGTTCTGCTAAAGAGAGAGGTCTTATAAGTTCAAATTAATGCGGGACAGATTATCATATGCAGCATTTTATTTCTGTTCCTAGAGTAACAGTGCTATTTTTAATTGCTGGAATCCAGATCTTTAAGATAAATCCATGCTCCAATATCTGCCTGTTTAACATTCACCAATGTTCCTTTCTTAGATATGGAAGTGAAGCAAATCAACAAACGTGCCTCTGGCCAGGCTTTTGAGCTGATCTTAAAGCCACCATCTCCTATCTCAGAAGCCCCCCGAACTTTAGCTTCTCCAAAGAAGAAAGACCTGTCCCTGGAGGAAATCCAGAAAAAACTGGAGGCTGCAGAGGAAAGAAGAAAGGTAATTTTTCCACAGGTTTTTATGTTCTTTGCTCTCCTGTTCCCTCTTTCCCACACTTCCCCTACCTACCTCTCTCTCTCTCTCTCTCTCTCTCTCTCTCTCTCTCTCTCTCTCTCTCTTCTCCCCCCTCTCTCTTTCTCACTGGCTCATACACACACTTCAAACTGTTCCATGGGACAGTAACAGCTAAACCTGCACCATCCTAACATGTGTAGGTCTCCAGTAGGCCTAGAGCCAGGCTTATTGGGGTAAAAACTTCCTCAGTCAGGGTCAAATGGATGCTGGTGTTAGGCTAGCCAAAGACAGAGCTTCAATGCTCTAGTGCTCTCCCCCATCTTGGTTTCTGTTATAAACGACCCCACCCCCAACTCCATCAGCATGAAACTACAGAGAAAGTTGCAGCCTTAGTTGACCCCTGAGGGGTTAGGCAGGGAGACAGGAGTGACAATTCCTCTCTCTCTTCACAGGCCCAGTGTAGTGCATGGTTTTCCTTGCAATTATCAACAACCAAATCTTCATCTGAGATCTTTCAGCTCAGAAATGGTTTGCCACCAGGGCAAGGGCTGGAGATTATCCCTTTACTCCTCAGAGCTGCCTTTGAAATTAGTCCTTCCAAAAAAAAAATTAAAATGACCTATGAAGTTAGTCCTTCCAAGATCAGGACCTTCTCTGAGATCTTTGGGTATCCTCTGTCCACTTCTAAGGCTTGGTGGGACCTTTTTCTCTTTTTGCCATTGGTCCCTGCTGCCTGTATTAAAGAGCTTTTCTTCTGCCAAATCTTTAATTTTCCACAATCAGATACTAAGAAAAACTAAGAGCACTAAAATTTGAGGGCACTAAGAAATCCTAGGGACTCTAGGTATACAGAAATTATCTGCTCCAACCATGTAGTTATGGTAGTTCTTCCCATCAAGGTCCTCTTAATCATCTAAAACTGGAATTATTTTAAGTAATTCATACTTGCATTATATTTTCCACTTATTTTTTCATGATATATTTTAGACTCATGTAGTCACTAAGAGCCAAGGGGCTGGGATTTAGCTCAGTCGGTAGAGCACTGCGCTGCAGTCTCTGAGGTCCCGAGTTCGATTCCCAGCACCACAAAAATGGGAGAAGGACCTGGCAATCCACTCCCAAGGCAATCCCGAAACAGTCAGCCATTGAAAACCCTATGAGGGTCACTATGAGTTGGATACCGACTCAACGGCACCTAACAACAACCTAACAAGTCACTAAGAATGTACTCTATACAAAGTCTTATGATACGTATAAAACTTAGCATTTTTAATTTTTTTTATATTATGAAGAGTTTATCTATAAAAAGTCAGTCAACACATTAACACTTGTGTGCTGGATAACTAGAAAGAAAATGGACAGAACCCATCTCCCAAAGATCAAATTCTACAACAGAGAATGCAGGGCAAATACAAATATTCTTGTGTGCATTTATGTGCTGTGTGTGTGTGTGTGTGTGTGTGTGTGTGTGTGTGTGCGGGCTGGTATTTAGCTCAGTTGGTAGAGTGCCACTCTGCAGTCTCTGAGGTCCCGAGTTTGATTCCCAGCACTGCAAAAGTGGGAGAAGGATGTGGCAATCCACTCCCAAGGCAATCGTGAAACAACCAGCCATTGAAAACTCTGTAAGGATCACTATGAGTCGCACATGATTCAATGGCACCTAACAACAAGTATATAGATACACACACACACACACATACACATACATATATATACAAAAATATATATGGCATTAAATAAATAATGCTCAAAGATTGGAAGCTCTCCGATTAAAGTTTCTGAATAAGACAATATTATCCTTTGTGGTTGGAAAAAAATCTTCCTGAAACATAACCTACTAATCATGATTTCAGTTTTCACTTCAGTGAGGTTCTCCACGTATCTAATGAGTATGTTATATATTTGTTGTTGTTGTTGTTAGGTGCCGTCAAGTCAGGTCTGACTTTCATAGGATTTTCATTGGCTGTTTGTTTGGGGATTGCTTCGAGAGTGGATTGCCACATCCTTCTTCCATTTTTGTGGTGCTGGGGATCGAATTTGGGTATTCAGAAAGTGCAGAGCAGCTCTCTATCAACTGAGCTAAACCCCAGCCCCATGTTATATATTTATATAACTATATGTACTGTCTACAGCTGTATCACCTTGGCATCGTGTCTCGCCAGATCTCAGAAACTAAGCAGAGTCGGGCCTGATTAGTACTTGGATGGGAGACCGCCTGGGAATACCAGGTGCTGTAGGCTTAGGAAAAGGACCTGGCAGTGCACTCTCCAAACAGTCAGCTATCCAAAACCCTATGAATAGCAGAGAAGCACTGACAATAGTTCTGGGTATGGCACAGCATTGGAGAGTGTTTCATTCTGTTGTACATAGGCTCGCTATGAGTCAGACCCAACTCAATGGCACCTAACAACATATATGTGCTATTTTACCAATCACTATTGTGATAGAGATTTTTAAAAGGAGAAACTTGAACTACTAACCTAAGTATATGTACAAGAATTAACTATTTTGAAAAATATATCATTTTTGTTGTTATTTACAGATACAATCAACTAACTAAAATCCTAGACAGCATGTTGTACTCAAGATGGTGTAAGTTCTCACCCAAGCATTGGCATTATATAGGTTATAGGTAATAGGTAATAAGTATAGATGTAGGCATAGGTATAGGTGAAAGCATAGATATAGGTTTATGTATGGATCATAGGTTGACATATAAAGATTAGAATACAAAGTCAGTGACTAGGATGAAATTAAAACTCAAAAACCAAAATTCAGCATCATGGTTTAGGACATTAGTGGTATTACTAATTAATGCATTCAATCTGAAGAAAATGACTGAAGGATAAGGAAGAACACAGATATGATCAAAATTAACTGGGTGCTAATTTATAAAACTAGGAAAAATTCCTTGAGGTAACTAATTAATGCTTCTGGTAAAAAGTCCTGCATGCTGATACCAATATATTATCAACAACTAAACATTTAAACAATAAAATTGAACTCAAAATTAACCACATGACTAAAACACATTTACAAATGTAATCATCCAGCATTATGATGCCCAGAAAAAATATTCTTTGGAACCCTTTAAAAGTAGTATTCCATCACATTTCCAGTACTATTTATTAAATTTTTCAGTGAGGAAATCACTATGTGGGTTATGGCCTAGTGGTAGAGCTTTAGTTAGAAGAAAGTATAACTAATTAATGGAAAGTACCAATTTAAAGATTCATCAATTGATTTTATTCTACTGAATTGTACTGACTTAATTAGTGCTCATTTGAAGAACCCTTAATTCTCTTCCAAGAGTCTAACCAAGTTCATATATCTCAGTAAATATCTTAGTGAGAACATACAAATAACAAAAATCCAGTTCACCTAGCTAAAATAAAAAGTGATTCTGTGACTAAACAGTCTGAGTAGCTGCAGCATCATAAATAGCTGAATCCTAGGAATCAAACAGTATTATCATTAAAAAATGTTTATATTTATCATTTCTTCTTGTGTCTAATTGGCTTCATTACCAAGGAAGTTTCATTTCAGTAAGTCCCAAATTACTTTTTTTTTTTTTTTTCAGTACTTGTGGGTAGAACTCAGGGCCTTATACATATTTTGCAAGTGTTCTACCACTGGGCTGCATGCCCAGCCCATTTTTAAATTTTTTTATCTTGAGACAGAGTCTCACTAAGTTATGCAGGCTGCCTTTGGCTTCAAACCTGCCATCCTCCTGCCTCTGCCTTCCAAGTTGCTGGGATTACAGATGCCAAATTACTTTTCTGACAATTTAGCAACTCCACAAGAAAAGGAACTTCTCTTTCCCAATATTTGTAACAAGGCCCTGGAATTGAATCTTAGTGACTTTAACTAGATCACATGTTCAACCTTGAGCCAATCACTGTGGCCAAGGGGAATCGGTGGTTTTATTTGCAAACCTGGATCACATGCCCAACACTGACCTGCAAGGAAGTTTAGGTAAGGTCCTGGGAGTGAGAAGTGCAGAGGGTTAGACCCCTAAAAGAAAATTGAGGTGTTCTCACCAGAAGAAGGGGAAATGGATCCTAGCTGTGTGAAATAACAGATGTCCACAATTTTTTTCTGTGAATGTGTAGTATAACTATAACAATTAGAATAATTATTTAGCTCATACACTATTCAGTTTGTAATCGTCTTCTTTTGCTCTGCTTACATCCTTTGTGGTTGTTTTCATATATTATTGTTGTGTTGTTACATGCTGTCAAGTCAGTGTCCAACTCACAGTTACCCTACATACAACAGGGGAAACACTATTGTCAGTGCTTCTGTGCTATTCATAGGGTTTTCAATGGCAGATTGACTTTTGGGAGTGGGTTGCCAGCTCCTTCTCCCAAGCCTACGGTATCTGGTGTTCTCAGGTGGTCTCCCATTCAAGTACTAACCATGCCCCACCCTACTTAGTTTCCAAGATTTGATGGGATAGGATGCCACAGTGCTACAGCTGCAGACCTTCATATAAGTAGAAGGAAAAAAATCAATCAATGCAGCTGTGTAGAATAGCCTTGTCCACTAAAAATATATGAGCCACGTGTGTATTGTAAATTTTCTTAGCAGTTACTTTTTTTATCTGTAAAAATAATTTTAATTGTATATTTTAAGTCAACATATCCAAAATATTATTTCAACATGTATCCAATAGAGAAATATTAATGAGATAGTTTGCATTCTTTTATTTATATTCTTTGAAATCCTGTGTGTATTTAATATACTGTGGCCCCAGCTGTGTGGCTGGGTCTCCTGGATTCATAGCTGGCAAGCTGCCACAGAGGCATTGCCACATGAGATCAAACATACTTCGAGTTGAATGTTCTGGCAGTTTCCCCAACTCCCCACCCCATCTGCTGACACTACTGCAGCATTGACCATCTGGTTAAAAGGATGGATGATTCTCCCTCGGGCTCCTTTGAGCCAGAATTAATGCTAGCACAAGCATCTTATTATAAAAAGAATGCCTCCTTTTCCTACTTTTTAACCCTTTTTTGAAGTATCTTTGGGAACCAGTATTCACCTCTATTGAGACTACATTAATCTCAATTAGCTAGAAGCCCATTTTTTGAAATCAAAGTCTCATACTGCAATCGACCCATACTAGTGAAATGATATGAATACTCTAGTTATCCATCCATGCAGTTGTTCACTCATTCAACAAACATTTATCTAGCAAGACATAGCAGAGCTAGACTACCATACATCCCATGTGGCCCAGGTCAATTCCAACTTACTCTACTGTTTTAATATCATTCTTATTTCTCTTTCACTCTCATAAGCATTCCAGGTTGGACAACTAGTTATACGGTTATCTGCAGCACAGCACAGTGTTTAAAAGCATCTTTAAAACTATAATATCTGCGAACACATGATTAATAAAATGTCTCTGGTCAAATTCTATTCCACTACTTCGTAGTTGTTTGTCCTTGGAGAAGTCACATAATCTCTCTGTCTTCTTTTACTCATCTATAAAACAAGACTTGTAATAGGTCCTAGGTCATGGAGGTATGGTGACGATTAGAAGTTTACTCTTCCTACAGCCATACCCCCATTATGTCCAATCTCATCAGATCTCAGAAGCTAAGCAGAGTCAGACCTGATTAGCACTTAAATGGCAGACCGCCTGGCAATACAAGATGCTATGGGCTTTAGAGAAGGACCCAGCAGTTCACTCCGGAAACAATCAGCCATTGAAAACCCTATGAATTTACAGAGAAGCACTGACAATAATACCGGGCATGGCACAGTGTTAGGGAATGTTTCATTCAGCTGTACATAGGGTTGCTATGAGTTGGACCCAACTTGACAGCACCTAACAACAACTTCATAAAGACATGAAACAAGCACTGTGAAAGGGTTCACTATTATTATGTAAAAACATGCCTTGGTCCTGATCTCACAGAGATTATGTTCTCATAGAGATTATAGTCTCATGGTTTTGGGGTTTGTTTTTTTTGGGTTTTTTTGTTTGTTTGTTTGTTTGTTTTTTGAAAAAGCTAGGGGATAAACCTAGGCCCTTGCACATACTTTGCAAGTGCTCTACCACTCGGCTGCACTCTCAACCCATTTTTTACTTTTTATTTTGAGTCAAGGTGTTGCTAAGTTAAATGAGCTGCGTCTGGCCTCAACCTCATGATCCTCCTGCCTCAGCCTCCTCCAGTCACTGGGATTTCAGGTATGCACCACTTCTTCCAGTAGTCTTATGATTTTATAAAGGAAGGTAGTTTAGATTACCATATACAGAAATGCTACCATACAATATATTTCATAAATATTTTAAAATAGAGTAAAATATTTTTATCAAGTTGCAAAGAAATATAGACCATTTGATAGGTAATAGATACATAAATAGGTCAGTTCAACTAAAATGACTTGAAAAAAATTAATATGAAAAATGATGAAAAATTAATGATCTTAATGACATTGATAAAATTACAGACTAAAATAGATTAAATTAAAAATCACCCTGCTCAAATCAGTTCAGTGAGATTTAGTTCCCATGATGACATTACTAGTAGAATGAACTCCAAAGTCTCTTGAACCTCTGAAAGAAAGATGTGTTGATGGTTTTTAATGAAATGGCATGAAGGTGAGTCATCAGCTACTAAACCTGGTAGACTTAACCTTTTCCATTTGTTGGCATCTCACTTGATAAATTTCAACTGAAAAAGAATCCAAAAAAAGAAGGGATGGATTTTACACATTGGATTCTGAAATCCAGTGCTGGGTTATTCACAGCTTGGCATTCAGGAAGTCAATGCAACACATGGACCACAGATTCCTCCTGGGTGCTGTCATCTTGGGAAGACAACACCCCCAAGTCAGTTTTCCTAGGAGCAAACCCATCACAGGCTTTAGAACAAGGAGGGCTCATGCTAAAGCTCTTTGGATTTCAATCATTTTAAACTTATTCTGCTTCTGGCTTTTCAACATTGTACTCTTTGTCTTACATAATTATACCCAATTGTCATATTTCAACAAGACAGTATCTGTGACATTAGCTGGGTTAATGGTTTTTTTCAGTGTTAGCAGTAAAGCCAATAATTACAGACAAATCATCTAACCTACAACTGTAAAGGTGCTTTGGTACTAGGGGACTTAGAGTATGATAAATGGTTCTGGGTAGGAAGTAGCATACCCCCCAAATAATGAAAAGAGATAAGAAAAGGAAGTGATAGGAATGTGTTTACCTCAGAAATAAAAGAAAAACTAATGCTACCTAGAATGTAGCCTTAAATCTCTTATGTGTACGTAAAGTAAAATGAATATGATAGACCAGTTAACTCAAATTTATCTTCCATTTCATTTGTGCAATAATTAAACTCATACTCAGTAATATTAGAAATGGTAATTAACTTCTTTAGAAAAATGTTAAAGCATTCCTAAATGCATAATAACTCTTCTCCCCTGTCTCATTACTTTCCCTTCACATACCTCTCCTGTAATTATTCCAATAATACTGAGTTCCATGTGAGGAGGTTGATGCTTAGAAAAGGTGTTCACCAATAATGTGCCTTGGTTTCTGTAACAGTAAGATAGAGAAAGTTCCCAGCACATCATATCAGACATGTTAGTTCTATATTTTGCCTTGGCATTTGCATTATATCAGCTGATCATTATCTTGCCCTAATTTTCCCTTTCAGTGTTTCAGCAACCTGTCTATGTTAGTTAGATACACATTCTGCAGAAATTTTCCTCCAAGGCCAGATACTTTATTTTTGAGCAATTTATTTTTAACAATGTTTAGCAAATCTCATCTCTCCAGCTTCCCTATTTTGTAACCAAGACTTCTTTCTGCTAATCTGCCCAACCAAGGCTTTAAGTGAGAAAACCTACTTAAATGTGTAGTGAGAACTTTGCTTCTACTGAAAATGAAAGAAAATGCTCCCACTTTTCTATATCACATTTTCATCCTGCAGCTTCACACTCAATTCATGTCATGTTTTAGTGCAATTTGATGGACTGTTTATTTGCTCATTGATACAAACACTAGAATTAGAACCATTTTTCTTCCTTGATGGTATAATGGAAGATTAACCTACATTCACATTCAGAATCAAATTTTCCCTGGGAATAAAGCTAGAGAAGTTATAGGCAGCAATAACTGGATGCTAGGCTGCAAAAAAGGGAGCAGTGATTATGACTTCCTCTTCCAGTGGTGTTTCAGAGACCTTAGGAGCTAAGGTAAAGGCCCCCATGGCTACTAGCTCCACAAAAGAATTTGTTTAAAAACTGAGTTACATGTGAGTACACACCAATGGAGGGAGCCATAAGTATTTTCAAAGTGAAGATTGCTTTCCACCATAATTGACTCTAAATCCTGCGTTTTTTTCCTGAACTTGAACTTTACAGACCTGAAACATAAACAATTATTAGATCCTACAAACGCATTAGTTGAGACAGGGTGGATATACCATTTCTTACCAGTACATAAAAACAGGCACACCTGAAGGATGGCCTGGCCAAGCTGCATAGGTCTTTGTGAGTTAGCAGCAGATTCGTGATAATGGTCTGTGCTGCCTTCTGTTTCTGTTTCACCACGTTAATTATGGTTTAAAAAATGCACTTAACACCTGTGCTGTGCAATCTCACTTAGTTCCAACGGTTGCAAAAGTATTAACCCCATTAACTGAACATTTTGAAACAAGCTAAATGCTGCACTCCAGTGAATGCAGTAGACACTACTTACAACAGGAGTTCTCCATGACTTATAATGGGAACTGTGGGAGTATTTGTTCACACAGACCAAATGTGTCCCACCCAAGCTCTTGCCTTGAAAAGGTATGCCTTGCTAGATTACTCTGTCCTCTTCCCCTGCTGTCTCAGCCTAATGTTGGCTCTTTCACAAAGAAATTAAGAGTGCAAATACAAACATTAAATTAAAACACAACTGAACAAAGTACCAAAGTTAATTTGAGCTTCTGAAAACAATCACAGCAGTTGCAATGGCCTCCTGATTACTCTTTCCGGGAACTGTCTCTGTTAGCCCATCCAGCATGAAGCACAGCCGTGCAAGACCCCTTGCCATAGAATCCATCTCACAGCTCCAAGGTGGCTGCTACACGCCACAAAACACGATGTGAACACAGGTTTTCTGAGCACCAAGTTGGGGCTCATTTCCCTTTCCCACAGGAGCTCCTGTAGAAAGGCTGAGTGAAACAACCAGCAGGCTGATTCCTGCTGGGGCAGCACTGGAAACCCTGATCTCCAAGAGGAGAAGGGGAAAACATCATTTTACTTGATCCTAACAAGTAACCAGAGACAGTAGCTACTCTTCTTCTCTATACACCAAAAATTTAATTTCACAAAAACTCTTCTCAGAGAGATTAACTAAACGTACACACTGCATTCTACCAGTAAGGATCTCTCTCAATTTCAGTAGTCCTAGTAACTGCACATAACCAAAATCTATGTAGATTGCTTTATCAACAGCCCCCCTCTAGAGGCAGGAGCGTGAACCAACTAGAAAATATTTAATTCTTTCTTTTTCTTTCCCAGAAAGCTTCCACTGCATTTTGAACTCAGCTTTTGTTATTTCTCATTATTTTTCTAATTATAATTCCTGCAAGTTAAAGAAAAAATGTGAGGAGTCCACTAAATATGTCAGTAAAACTATGCTTGGTTAAAGCAAGAAGCAGGGCTGATTCCCAGGATTTTCTGTCTCATTTCCAATAAGCCACAGACCTGTTCTGGATAAAGTTCAGAATAGACACATCCACCAAGACTCATAAAGCTGTCTGATTTTACCATTCCTGTAGAATTTTATCCAGAGAGAAGTTTCTTTCCTTTCCAGTCCCCATACTGCTTATGCATGAAGATCTCTCCAATAAACCCCACAGCTGCTACCATTAGCTAAAATGTCTTCCTGTTAATATTTAGTGGCTATCAGTATATAACAGGCCACTTAGTAATTTTTTAATCTATCATTGTTCATATATGCACATGTATAGTTAGAACAGTGAAGGCTCACCTCAGAGCATCAGCCAGTCCTAAAGAATTGCACCAGGAGTAATGAATGTATAATTTGGTTTTAAGCCCGGATAGGTCAGTATTGGGTAATATTTCTCTTAGCTACATAGCAGTTGTTGTTGTTAGGTGCCATCGAGTAGGTATCCGACTCATAGCAACCCTCCGTACAACAAGGATTGTTAGTGCTTCTCTGCTATTCATAGGGTTTTCAAGGACAGATCGTTTTTTGGGAGTGTGTTGCCAAGTCCTTCTCCTAGCTACATAGTAAGGAGGAGAAAATAACACATCCAGGGTTACCAGCAGAGCTAAGACTCAGCATGCACCTGACACCAAAGCCTGTGTCAATGTGTTTTGCAAAAAGTAGACTATGGCCTGGCTGTATTAGAATCTCTGGTGCTATTTATCAAAAATGCAGATTCCTGAGCTTCATCAAAGAGCCTTGGAATCAGAATCTCTGGAGGTAGATACCAGACATTTGCACTTTTGTCAAGCACCCTAGAGGTAACATATGCACAAAACCATCAGTCTTCCCATGCTGGCAGAGAATTACAAGGCACAAAGGGGGATGAGGGGGCTGGAGGAGGTGCATCTGACTCACATTTTCGATGTAATCACTGTGCAACCTTGGAGTTTCAGTGATTACTCAGAATATTCAAGTGAGGATCAAAAAAAGAACTTTCTGCTGTCTGGAGCCAAGTAGACATTAAGTCCGGACTGTTTTTAGGTCTCCAAAAACAATTTAGTTCATAGAGGAAAGGCAGGGCAGGTGTGGAATAAAAACAGAAAGTGAATGTGATGATGTGATTGATGAAAGTTGAAAAGCTCATTTGTGGGTCAGCCTAGAGCTGGTCAAAAAACAATGGTGCAGAAAGTGGGGCAAAAGGAAAAGGAAAATCTAGCCCGAGTTTTCACCCATTTTCCTCAGGTTTCAATGCAGTTTTGTCATCCAGTGATCAAGTATAGCATTTCCTGTTGCATAGATGCTTAGCAGCAGCTTACTTAAAAACTCCCCTCAATGAGGGTTAAATACGTCTTCTTCTAAGACAATCCGTCCAAAAAATTCACAGCTGGAAATGCAGCTAGCCACCTTTCCAGTTAACCACATTCTATAGAAAAGTCTGCGCTCTGCAGATGAGTGCAGAATTAACAGTGCTGAAGGCTGGAAGTGCTATTCATTTGAAAAACACCCCTCCCTGGAATCCACTCACGGCCCATTATTCTGCTAGGTTGGCATTCAGATAATTATAAAATGGATGCGTTTTTCTTCCCCCAGTCTCAGGAGGCCCAGGTGCTGAAACAATTGGCAGAGAAGAGGGAGCACGAGCGGGAAGTCCTTCAGAAGGCTTTGGAGGAGAACAACAACTTCAGCAAGATGGCGGAGGAAAAGCTGATCCTGAAAATGGAACAAATTAAGGAAAACCGTGAGGCTAATCTAGCTGCTATTATTGAACGTCTGCAGGAAAAGGTAATCACAGCAGAGTCCTGAGCAAGTGGATGTACTCATACACAACACAGCTGGGTGAACCCCATGTCCCTTGGCACAATAGACAGTCATAATTTGTTGCAAGTGAGAGGTCAGCTACCCCCTGGGGCAGGGTCTTACTGTGCAGCATTGGCTGACTCAGTTGGGAGTACAACATGGTAGAGAAAATGGGAACCCAACATTAACACTGGAATTTTAATCAAATTTTCTAGTAGTAAATAGACTCAGGAAGGTTAATTCATGCTTTTCAAATATATAAGACTTCTGTACAAGCCTTAAGAACCAGTCTACTGCAAAAATATTAAATTGGAAATATTTAATATTGAATTTATAATATTAATAGTATACTACTATATAATATTAATATAGCATATAATATAAATATTTCACTTAATTAATGTGTACTTAAGTAAATATTAAGTTGGAAACATATATTCGTTAAGAAAGGCCAGAATGTTTATAGACACTGGTAAGCCCATACTTTCCATGTCGGAAAAATCAACAAGGAAGTCTAGGGTTTAAAAACAGTGCATGGAACCGCACCAAAGGGAATGTTAATCGAGTTCTGTTTCAATTCATCCTCTATTAGAGCTGGCCCATTTCCTTGAGGGTCCAGGCAGCCTTATCTTGAAGGTCTGGTGATTCTTTGTTTTCACTCTCATTCTCTGACTATAAATATCAGCCTAAAGCCAGGCATGGTGGCACACAAGCCTAAAATCCCAGCAACTTGGGAGATGGAGGCAGGAGGATTGCAAGGTTGAGAAAAGTGGTAGCCTGTGCAACTTAGTGAGACCCTGTCTTGAAATAAAGTAAAAAGTGGCTAGGGATGCAGCTCAGTGGTAGAATGTTTGCAAACATATGTGAGACACTGGGTTCGAAATCCCAGTACTGTGAAAGGAAGGGAAGGGAAAGAAGGAAGGAAGGAAGGACGAAGGAAGGAAGGAAGGAAGGGAAGGAAAATTTTAAAAATGGGATGGAGTGCAGCCCAATGGTAGAGCACTTGCAAAGTATGTGTAAGGCCCTGAGCTCAACCGCCAAATACCAGAGCAGGGTGGGGCATTTCAACCTAACACTAAAGGAAAGCAGTTGTAAAACCTATTGTTGTTTGTTTGTTTGTTTGAGACAAAGTCTCACTATGTAGGCCAAGCTGGTGTTAAACTCCTAATCCTCCTCCTCAACCTCCGAAGTGCTGTGGTTAAAGGCATGTGCCACCAGGCCAGGATAAAACCTTTTAAAAATGTAATTTCATGGAGGCATGAACCTGGCATGGTGACACACACCTATAATCCCAGCAACTCACGAGGAGCCAGAGGGAGGAAAATCCCAAGTTTGAGGCCAGAGGCTGACTGCACAGCTTAGCAAGATCCCATCTCTAGATGAAAAATTTAAAAAGGGTTGGGGGTGCAGCTCAGTGGTGGAGCACTTGTAAAGTACGTGCAAGGCCCTGGGTTTAACCATCAATTACCGAAAAAAAAATGTAATTTCATGGAGGTTTCCATGGGTATCTGTGCTCCTGGAGAATTCTTGAATGCCCTGCTGGGGAAGGGAATATGGGCTCCAACACAGAGACAAGAGACTAAGGCTTTCAGACGTGTGTGGACACGTCCTAGTGACTTGGACTGAAGCCAGAATAGCCTCTGGATGCCTTAACCAAAACATAAAGATTGAAATTAAATTTTTATCTATAAGCTGGTGTTTCCATGCTCCCAGAATTATGTCACTATCTGTACACCCAGTGTGTCTGGTCAGGATATGGAGTAGGCAACAGACTTTGGCTTTCTGCAGGTGACACATGTAGTAACAAAACAAGTGCTTTACTGAGATACAGGATAGAAAAGCCCTGTTTGCTAAAATTTACTCCACTCACCTTCAACCAGCCAGTCTTCCTCCATTTGCTCTCAGTTCACACTTTTCTGGAGAACACAGGAGATTCTTGGTTGGCCAGGGCTGGTACCATGGACAGCAGAGAGCCACTGTATGTTCTCTGTGTGATCTTTGTACTCAGCCTTCCCCTCATATCCCAGACCCTAAAAAAGTCAAGTGTAGTTGCTAGGAATGGCAAGTGCTGATTTTACTCCAGTACTCTGAATTACACCTTTACTATCCAGTGCAAAATTTATATCATTGGCAGTCCAGAAGCATTATTGTTTTTGAAATAAGACATATGCAAACCTATGGCATATCCCTCTTAATTTCAACTGTAAAATATTTTATAAAATTTGCATAGTTTAACTAGTATTTGCAGAAGTGTTGAGTTTCAATATACAATTTTTCTTCACTCATCCTCTGACCTCTTTTGGACTCTCTCCCCCTCTTTCCTGGACACAGTCCCCTTTGCATACATACACATGCATTTCTACAAGCAACTTTTTCCAAAAATAACCAACCTGTAGAGAGTTTTTAATTCCTGGCATGGAACTGAAGAATCCAGGGAGAAGACCTAGCATCTGTATTTTTTTAATACTCTCCAGATAAATCCAATATACTACAAAGTTTGAGAACTAGTGATCTGCAGCCTGTTCTGATTTAAATCATAGCCAATAGTCAATATCCCATAGTCAATATCCCATTTCAAATGATGCAGCCTGGGTCATTTCTAGGACCACATTTTTCATGGTATACCATAGCAAGAAAGGTACTTTTCAAATCTAATAGGAGTTTTGGTCACTGTCAGCCAAGATCTTTTATCTCCTCAATGGAGTGGAAATACTCCTTAGAGAGTACTAACTTTACTTTCATTTCACATATTTTGAATAGATTGTAGATTTGGTAAAAAAAAAAAAATCATTGTTTAGATATTGTTTCTATGTCTGCATTTCTAAAACTACTTTTCTTTTTCCTAAAATAGGACAAAATAGGTTTGTTGTTACGATCAACATCTAATCTTTTGCTTAGGTGAAATTACTAGTTAGGTGCTGTCAAGTTGGGTCCAACTCATAGTGACCTTATGTATAACAGAATGAAGCACTCCTCAACACTGTGCCAGGCACACAATCATTTTTATGTGTAAGCCTATTGTTGTAGCCACTGTGTCAGTCCATCTAGTTGAGGATCCTCCTTTTTTTCATTGACCTGCCAGTTTCCCAAACATGATGTCCTTCTCCAGAGATTGGTCCCTCCTGACAACATATCCAAATAAATAAGACACAATCTAGCCATCCTTGTTTGCAAGGAGCACTGCCGTGAATAGAAGCAACTTGGGAGGCTGAAGCAGGAGAATCACAAGTTGGAGGCCAGAGGCTGGCTGTATAATTTAGCAAGACCCTGTCTCAAAATAAAAAAATAAAAATGAGTCTGAGGGTACAGCTCAATGATAGAGCACTTGCCTAGCATGTGTGAACCCCTAGGTTCAACCCTCAGTACTGAAAAAATATATATAAATTAAAGAGGATCAATAATAACAGAAATGCTGAAAATGCATGAAACTCCCAATATAACATAAGCTTCTCTGGAATTGGCTACATCAAAGGTTACTTCAGAAATGATACATTTTAATGAGTTAATCATTCAGTGAATGTTTATGGAGTCCCTACTATATGCATAGGTACTTGGAAGGGGATGTAAGGTCAAAAGATATTTAGCAGGTAGGTGTGGTGGTGTACACCTATCTTCCCAGAACTCAAGAGTCTGAGGCAGGAGGTTGATGTGAGTTCAAGGCCAGCCTGGGCTACATAGAGATTTCCAGACCAGCCTAGGCTACACTGTGAGACCTTGTCTCAAAAGCAAACCAAAAAGTTACACTCCATGATCCTGTGACCAGCATTATACTGATGTATAGAAATGGGAGATTTCTGGCCTCTCATAACTCACTTCTAACTCTTCCTTCATATTGCAACCATGTAGTTGCCAGTAAAAAGAGGGATACTTGACAATGTTGACCTCATCTTCTTTTAAATAGATTCATATAACAGAATTTCATAGAGCTGATATGCTAGGCTATCAAGTTCAAGCCCCTTGTTTATATCTGATACCTAGCAATATTAAGGTACATTAAGAGATAAAAGCCCCCATGTGTCTGTCAGCTTATTGTGCTGTGGGGACTTAACATGTTGCTGTGATGCTGAAAGCTATGCCACCAGTATTTCAGATACCAGCAGGGCCACCCATAGAGGACAGGTTTCAGCTGAGCTTCTTGACTAAGACAGATTAGGAAGAAGGACCCAGCAGCCCACTCCCAAAACAATTAGCCACTGAAAACCCTATGATAGCAGAGAAGCACTATCAAAAATAGTGCCAGAATATGAGCTCCCCCAGGCTGAAAGGCATTCAAAAGATGACTGGAGTAGAGTTGCATCCTCAAAGTAGAGTCGACTTTAATGATGGGAAGAGAGTAAAGCTTCTGGGACCTCCATTTGCTGATGTGGAACAACTCAAAATAAGAAGAAATACAGTGGCTACAACAATGGGCTCAAACAACAACAAAAAAAGATCCTGTGCATGGCACAGTGTCAGGTAGTGTTTGGTTTTGTTGTAGGTAGGGTCACCATGAGTGAGACCCAACTTAATGGCACCTAACAACAACAACAACAACAACAACAACAACAGGAGATAAAGGGGAAAAAAGAAAAGACCTCACATTCCTTAACCTTTCAGTAGAGGAAACTCTCTACTAAATCACAGACTTTTTCCTAAAACCAGCTTTCATAGATTTTATCAAATCAAAGGAATAGTTGCATACAATGTTACAATACCTTTTATTACAGGTCAGGCAAGGCAAGGAAAGGAGTGAGTTGCAGGGAACATTGGAAATTTAGATATACTTGGGCTTCTGTAGCCCAGGTCCTCAGCTGGTGCCTGGCAAACATTAGGAGCCAAATAATGAAATGAATATTATCACAGAACAATGTTCTTGATGAGTTTCTTAAACAGAGCCTGACAACTCACTCTAGGAGCCTCTGAACTTGAGGTTTGCTGATAATAGCAAACAGTTTGATGGTAAGAAAACCAGACAGTGCTGTCAATTACAGGCCTCCACATGTCTGCTTTTGGTTCTCCCACATTTTCATAGAAAGTCATATTAACATTTCATTAGTATATATTTAATCATTTGAATGGAAAGCTTTCAAATAATAGATTGACTAAATGCCTGAAAGTAAACGATATTTTCATGGAAACTCAGAAGAATTTATTTAAATTTCCTCCGTTTCGTGTTATCTCAAGCTCAGATTATATTTGTTCATTCCTATGGGAAATCCATTGCTTTACAACCCATTCTGAGCATAAAAAGTGTACTCCAAAGTAGAGTAATAGTACTAATTATGTTTTGTGCTGTGAAGTCTCATTTATTATCTTTAAACTTGAGACTTGGTTTTTTTCTAGCATAGTAAGTGATGATTTTGGCTTTTTCTCAATTTTTGTAAGAGCTCAGCTCTCACTAATTAATCTCCTTCTGCATGAAAAAAGGATACTGCTGCATCTTACTCTTCATAATAACGGAACAAAAAGAAAAGCCAGCTGCATCCGCGCTAATTTCCTCCATGACATTTCCAAACAGGACTTGATTTTTCTATGCATGCCTTTTTTCTTCTCTTCACAGTTTCTGAACATATATAAAAAGCTCATTTAAACCAATTAAATAAAATTGCTGTAAAACTCTCTCCCTAGAGTCAACTTCCTGCTTCCTCCAATTCTATACCTTTGGAAGAAGTGTGGAACACTCTTGGCCTTTTTCTCCCCAAACGTACAACTACACTTGAAAAGACTATCTCCACATTCCTATGCAACCGTCTCCTCACACTCACACCGAGATTGCATAGCTGTGGTTCAGAGTGGGCTGCAGTGCCAAGCTCTCTGGATGTGAATCTCATCTTACTAGTCACTACTTCAGTGAACTTGGGCAAGTTATGTAGCCTTTCTTCGCTAGTTTCTTCATCTGTAAAACAGAAGTTATAATAGAGACTCTGCCAAAGTGTTGTTGTAAGAATTAAAGGAATTAACATAGGTAAAACATATGGTATAGTTTAAGTGCCTAAGAAGTACTCAGTATTATAATATAGAGAAAACCCTGGAACATAGAACTCCTTGAATTTAATAGAGTTTAATGGTAAGATTTACTTTAGAGCTAATCAAGATCATTGATCCTGAACTAAAGGAAACCATGGGGGGCAGGGGAGGGGGGAAGCAATCTAAACAATGTTCTAAGTAGAAAAATAAATAACACTGCTAATAAATGGCATTTTAAAATTCAACTTAATGAACCTTTAGCACTTGATATATGCAAGACAATGTGCTTATAATCTTCCAATATGCAGCCATGTACTAAAAAATACTGGATCTGCCTTTTCTCCATCTTCAAAAATTCAGTTCCCAGCCTAGGGCTAGTCTCTTGGTTTGTCATGTAAATAAACATCTTCCAACCATGTACTATGTGCAAAGGACTCTGTTAGGCTTGAAGGTGAGACAGAAATGGAAAAGCTCAGTCTAGTAGCTTAGCAAGCTGGGGGTCAAATACAGCAGATGAGACAAGAATGGGAATGCTCGTAAGGATATATAAATGACAGCCACCTAAAAGGAAGAATTTATTTACGCAGGTGTGCAGATGAAAGAGAGATTGTTGTTGTGGTCTTGTGAAAACCTATGTGGAGAAAAGAAACAACTGTGACAAGGCTTGAAGATTAAGTTTGTGATCTTGACCAGTGGCACTAGAAGACTAGGAACCTAAAGCACTAAGAATCACATGAAAAGACAACTCCACTAAACTAAAACATTAAATATGTGTAGAAGAGTGGAGGCTAAGCCTAGAGAAGTCATTGACACAAGTTGTGGAAGCCCATGAATAATAGGTCAAGAGATTAGGAAGCGGTACAAAAGGTCTGCTTCCTGAACCTAATCTTTCCACAGTGTCCATCAGCTATTATAAATTCCTGAAACTATTAGGGAAAAGGAAAGACACCATCAGAATGATAGGGAAGCCAACAATGTTATGTTTTATTGCTATTCTGAGACTTTATACAGAAGTCATTACATTCAAAATTCTTAGTTCTTTGTCTTTTGGTCAGTTTTAGCCAGAAAATAATGTTAAATATTTTTTACTTGTTTGTTTGCAGTACTGGGATTTGAATCCAGGGCCTTACACATGCTAGGCAATTGCTCTACTACTTGGCTACACCTCTTACCCCCTTTTCTTATTTTTTGTTTTAAGATAGTGTCTCTCTTAAGTTGTACACAAACTTGTGACCTTTCGAGTCACTATGATTACAGTCATGCACCACAGCACCCAGCAAAATATTTTTTTTAAAGACACTGTAAGTCCAGAGGTGGAGGTGTAGTTTCATGGTAGCACATGGGCTTTGCGTGTGCAAAGCCATGGGCTTGATCCCCAACACCAAAAAAAAAAGAAGAGAGAGAGAAGCAGAACGTTGTAAGTCTCGTGAAATCTTCTCTAATGTAATATTTGTTGGGGCCCATGTTTTCCTTTCTTGTGAAATGGGCAAAATTCCTTTAGGAATGCCTACCTTTAGCTAGGCACCAAACTGAGTTGCTTCCAACCAAGTGCATGTTAAGCAAAGGACAGGACAGGCCATCCTAGTTCTCCATGGACCACACAAGGCTCGGTGACATTCTTCTCCCTTATGCTATTTTCTAGGAGAGGCATGCTGCGGAGGTGCGCAGGAACAAGGAGCTCCAGGTTGAACTGTCTGGCTGAAGCAATGAAGGGTATGGCACGCCCCACCAATAGTAAATCCCCCTGCCTATATTATAATGGATCATGCGATATCAGTATGGGAAATGTATGACATGGTTTAAAAAGAACTCATTATAAAAAACAAAAACCAGAATCAAAAATAAAAAAAATAAATGCGGTCTCTTTGCAGAATGTTTTGCTTGATGTTTAAAAAATACCTTGGATCTTATTTTGTAAATACTTACATTTTTGTTAAAAAATACAAGTATTGCATTATGCAAGTTATTTCATAATCTTACATGTCCTGTAACAGGCTTTGATGTTGTGTCTTTCCACTCAAATGAATTTGCTAGGTCTGTTCTTTTTGAAGCTCCCCATGTCTAACTCCATTCCCTGTCCTTTTCATTCCAACAGAAAAATGAGGTCAGTAGACAGCCTATGGTGCTAGAAACCCACCATTGCCTAATGACCTAGATGACTTTGTAATCTCTGAGCTTGACTAAACCACACCTAGATCACAGGTATTGTGACTCCACATGAACCTCCACATTTGTTTGCTTATAATCTACTTATTACCTAGAAATTATAAAACAAGGCTAAGAAAAACCACCAGTCATACCATTTACTTCTGCTTCTACTGGATTATGTGCTACAAATGTGCTTTGGCTTTAGAAAGGGATGGATAAGAAGACAGATCTGAGATCAATCTGGGTAGAAGCAAAAAAGTTGAACCTTTCCAAGTGCTGAACACAAACCCAAACTTAAATGGTTTAAGCAGCCGTGAAATCGCTCTTCATAAAGTGGGCTTACTTCTCTAGTTTCAGTTCTTTTGATGGAATGAATTAATTAATGTGTCAGGTGGCTTATTTGTGGATGCCATGGTTGGTGATGTTCATTTTAAGCTTTTACCTATAGTACAAGTACATGATGCTACTGAATATTTTTCCACTTGGAAACTGTGAGCTGGTTGTTGCATTAAAACATGAAAACAAAATCAAAAACACTGCGGACTTTCACTCAAGCTGGTCTTTCTTCCCCAGTGTGAGGCAATCCTGCCTATATAAAAAAAATCACTCCATCTATGACTCTGATGCAGTTAAGGGGGGCTAGGCAGGGCATTTGTGCCAACCAAGAGAATCACCAGATACCCACCATAAGTACCTATCGCAGTTTTGAAGTTGTTTCTCCCCCAACTCCCAAACTCCCAACTCCTGAAGGTTGCTGCCTGCATATTTACTCTTCATTAGTGCTATTTTCCTGTATGTCATTGTGAGCAAGCTGTGATTAATAAAGAATTGGAGTTCTGTGAACTAATAAAGGTTTGGTCTGTTCTCTTGCCCCTTCATGTCTGACCCTGGCATTCAGATTTTAAAAGGGTGGCCGAGGGATTGGGCAATCTCAGGAGGAAAGAGGCAATAATTAGCTTGACAGAAGCCAGTGCCCTGCTGACTCACTTCCCTTCGGAGCAGCAGCTTCTCCTCCCCACCCGCCTTGGACAGGCCAACAGAGTAGGAGAGGTCTGCAACCTGTTCCCCTCACAGCACACAGGACTGAAGGAGAAACCAAAGGTTCAGACTAATAATGCTGACAGAGAAAAAGCTAAAAGCCACCCTTTCAAGGCATAAGTAGGCTCTTGGCACCACCTCAAGTTCTCTCTCTTGTGGGCCACGGTACACCTCCCTGAGCCCAGGCCGTATGTTAAAATGTGATTTCCCTGCTGTCCTGCCGAAGTTTGTGCTGCCAAGAAGCATTTTGCACACATGGACACAGCAGGGTCCTGCCAGTGACCCAGATGGATCTTACAGGACCAAAGGAACAGCGTCCAATTTTAGCAAAAAAATAAAAATAATTTTTTTTTATCACAAATAATTGAAACCACTCAAGATTTATGAATAAGTAAATTGGACTATGGCCCACAGGAACACTAACCAGCCAAGTTTAGGCCACCTGGTCTCTATCTTGAATATCTTTTGATATTTGTGAGGATAATGCAATGCAACAAATGATCCACATACTTTACAATACTAGTCCTTCTGCTTTGTGCAGAATAAACTCTATTTTCATACTGAAAACATTACCTAAATGATTTTCCTTGGGCCAGACCCTGGTAAAAGCCCTGGGAACATGAACATGAATGGCCACAAGCTCGCAGCTTATTTTGGCCCCAAAATAGAAAATAGGATATGTTGATAGTTCATGCAGCATATTGAGGGGATGCTGTAAGACTCGGCTTCCCAGGGAGAGAAACAGTGTCTATCTAGAGAGACGGAGTCCAAGGTCAATGCAAACGCACAGGATATATTGTTCCGACGCAACGGGGTCTACCAAGCTCTTTCGAACCGGAGACCCCGAAATGCAAAAGTGAGGGTCTTTTATACCCATACAGAAGCAGAAATAGCAGGTAATTTTAATTGGTTACATTAGTTGACCTTTAAACTGATTGGTTCAGGCAATAGTGTGGTAATCTAAAACAGTCCCGAACTTTCCAAGTTGGGAGGGCTGGGTCACTCTAGGGGCAGTGGAAAATTTTTACCTCATTCAACTTAGTCTGATCTATAAAATGGCTGCTCTATGGCTAAGCTGGGACCTTCAATACAGATAATTCCCATGATGTTTTCCGAAATATTACAAAGAACTGCCAAACCTCTCACACTACTGTGCAGGTCCCTAAACTGGAACTGCTGACTAGTCCAACTGCCTCATCCCAAAAATGAAGAAGCTAAGATAGGGAAACGTAAGTGATTTGCCCCAGGCAACAATACTCACATCTCATGACTTCCCTCTTTACTAGTAGTTCATTAGCAGACCATTCCCAAATCTCAATTCTCTGGTGAGAACAAGTTATATCTACCTACACAAGAAGTCCTCAAATTTTGGGGTACCTCAGGGTAATGATGTTGTTGTTGTTAGGTGCAGTCAAGTCAGTATCCGACTCATAGCGACCTTGTGTACATCAGGCGAAACACTATTGTCAATGCTTCTCTGCTGTTCATAGGGTTTTCAATGACAGGTTGTTTTTTGGGAGTGGGTTGCCAGGTCCATCTCCCAAGCCTACCGCACCTGGTGTTCCCAGGTGGTCTCCCATCCAAGTACTAACCAGGTCCAACCCTGCTTAGCTTCCGAGATCAGATTCCACAGGGCTACAGCTGTAGGTCAGGGTAATAGGGAGGACTTATTAAAAACAGATTGCTAGCTGTCTGTGGTGGCACATGCTTATAATCCCAGTACCTGGGAGGCTAAGAGGAGGATCAAGAGTTCAAGGCCAGCCTGGGCTACAGAGTGAGTTTCAGACCAGCCTAAGCTACATAGCAAAACTCTATCCCAAAAATCAAAAACAAACAACAACAGCAAAAATCAGATTTCTGACTCCTCAGGTCTATTCCAAGAAGCCTGAAGAGATGTACATTGCTAACACATTCCCCCAGGTTGCTAATACAATTTATTTACAGCCCTCACTGGAGAAGTGCCACTATAAACAAATTGATGCAGGTGTATGGATCCCCAGTGGCTGCCACACTGAAGGTAGCTGTTTTAGTCAGGGCATATTCCACAGAGGGCAGGGCATAAAAAGAAGTTTATTTAATCTTACTTAAAAAAAAAAAAAAGGAAAGAAAAAGAAGAAGAAGAACAACAACAACAACAACGGGTGGATGAAAAGGAATCTAAGAAGAAAGAAAACAAACTACATCTTGTAGGGTAATAAAAACTGGAAGGGATAATGTAGCTTTGAGTTGGGGTATGGCTAAAAACTAGGTGAGATGGGGAAACAACGATATGGCATATCCACATCACAGCACATTATTTCAGTAGGACTTACAACATCTGAAGATGCTCTCAGCCCTTTCAGAAATGGGCTAAGAACTCCTTGTGGGATGATGCCATTAAGAGAGTTGTCCAGATTGTAGCCTGGGTCCACACACAGAGGTTTTTTTAGCAGTCTTGATTTCCTTAATGTTTTAATTCTATAAATGGCATTGAAATGTTCTGTGAACAATCACAAAATCCCACGGATTGGGTGATTTATCCATCTCTTCTATTGCATTTACCCTCAAACAAATGTATGGAACAATTGAATATTGACAAATGCTGTTCTCTTCTCTGCTGAGAGCCCTGCTGTGTTAGCTTTCTGTTACTAAAACAAATACCTGGGATAATCAACTTATAAAAAGAAGGATTTATTTAGCTCAAAGTTTTGGAGGTCCCAGTCTCCTTCATTGTTCTCTAATCCCTTAACTATTGCCTACATTGGGTCCTATTAGACTCTTACAACAGCCTCCTAACACATCTTTGCTCCAGCCTTCTGCCTTCTCTACACACTAATCAAGTCTTTCCAGTACTTTACTGCCCTTCCCTTTTATATAAAATCTGCATTCTTTTGGATGACACTAAGAGGTTCCACTATTTCCCTCTTTCCTCAAGAATGCTTGAACAACAAACTATCTACCCTGGTATGTCAATGACATGACATTACAGGCCTCCATGCATGTTATACTCTGTACAGAATTATCTTCATTATAATTTAGACCAGGACAGGCTAGGTCAGGCTGTGATTTAAAAAATAACCCCAGTGAATAAAAACCACAATCCTACTATATGTCCAACATGGTTCACCACAGACTCTTCTCAGTATCATTTCTCACTCTGGGGCCAAAGGCCAATGTAGTTCGCACTGCTGGTCCCTGTGGAAAATGGAAAGCATAAGCATGGCAAATCATGCCCTGCTGTTATTGTTGTTAGGTGCCATCAAGTGCAAGTCCGACTCATAGCAACCCTGGCCTGTAGCACTTTAGTCTGCTATCCAAGGACTAACCAGGCCAACCCTGCTTAGCTTCCAAGATCAGGTGGGATCGGATGCCAGGGTGCTATGGCTGTAAACACTTAAAACTTCTACCCAGGAGCAGCACATATCACATTTTATTGGCCAAAACAAGTGATCGGATCCCATTTCACTCCAAATAGCCCAGAAAGGTACAATCTCATCCTAAATTCAGCCAGAAATATTCAGTGGGCTATTCCAATGACTACCAGCCTGAAGATCACCAAATATTCAGCTCACGTTCCTCCACACATACAAAGTACACTCACACTGTCCTCAAGATAGAAAACCTCCAAGTCCCATTTGGTCACGGCATCATGGCATCAAGTTCAAGGTTCAGATCTCTGGGTATTAAATGGTCTCTCTCTCTCTCGCTCTCGCTCTCGCTCTCGCTCTCGCTCTCGCTCTCGCTCTCTCCCCCCTCCCTCTTCCTCTTTCTATCTCCCTCCATTTCTTCCTCCTTCCCTCCCTCTCTCTTTCTCTCTTCCCCCCACCTCATCTAGACATGCATACTCTTGACCAGGGACAAATAATGTAAAATACAAGACACCTTTCCTCATATATCATATTCAGCAGTGAAATGGAACAGGGTAATAGCAATAACCATGCTCATTCTAAAGAGGAAGAATGGGACATATACAGCATTCTGTGATCATAGGTATTCTGATATCCCCTGGCCAGACATTGTGAGGGCCCTCTCTCACTGGAATACGGAAAATTCCTTGATTCTGCCTCTATCCTGCTGTCAGAGAGGACCTCCCCAGCCCATTGTTCTCCATGTCTTTTGGCTCCATCCTCGAAGCAGATCTTCCTGTTCCTTTATTCTCTTTGGCCACATCTATGGGAGCACTGGGGACTATTGCCCCCCTGGAATCTAAGCAATGTTCTCAGCCTGTGTGCTACCTGCCAAGCCTGGGGACCCAAAGATCATTAAGTTTTTACTCACCACCATATTGGCCCAGATCCTGGCAGGAAGCAGATGGCATACTACAAAAGAATAAATGAAGAAAACTTAATGATAATTTGATTAGAAGGGTGTAAACAGATCAAGAGAGACCAACAGAGGATGTTGAAGCACCCAGAAAGTGTAAACAGAGAGAAACCATTTCTAGCCCTAGCCTGATGATGGCTCTGGAGAAAGTAGCACCTGTAGAAATCTGTGTGACTAGGAGCTATGGCCTGCAGAGAAGAGCACAAGGCAGCAGAGGACCCTGGGAACTAAATATCTGAACATCTTTCCTTCTTTGCCCTTCAATCTCTACCCAAGACTTTACATTGGCCAAATCCAACCAAAAATCAGAAGGCAAGGAGGCCCAATTGAAGTTATGTGAAGAACACAGTCTCTGGCACTGAGCAGAATGAAGAAAGATGGGGCAAGAAGTAGAGAGGCAGATGGAGTCCATTTCCTGGGGTACTGACCACAGACTTATTTAGTGAACAGCACTAATGACAACTGCGATACTTTCCCACTTAGCTAGCATTAGTGCTGTCCATTAAATATTTCTGACTTCTCTCCTTCCAAGATTGTACTTTCCCTACACTTGGAGTTGCATGTGGTTTGTGACTTTTGCAAGCCAATGAACTATGAGTAGAAATAGCACGTGGCACTTTCAGGTGAAAGGCTCAAGAGGAATTCGTGATTTACCATCTCTTCTTTCCCTCTACTCCAGTGACCTGGAATAAAGGTGCCATAGAGCATAGCCCCATCTGTAAGAAACATGTGCCATGACTGAGAAATGAGCCAGCCACACTGACTCCAGTCTGCAATCCTGCATTGAGAGGTAGAGAAATTGTTTATTGGTGGATTTTTCAGCTCCTTTCAAGTGGCTTACATATCTTCTTCTCACTTCAGCTATAACTGCCAAAGAAGCTAATCAAAGCTGTGAAATTGGCAGGGAGGGCTGATCTAAGCAAACTATTTATCTCAGAGACTAAAAGCCAAATTGAATTTCTTCATGGGTTTATTTTGGTAATTATAGTCACCTATATTGTCTTAAAGGGTAAGAGACTAAAAAAGTGAAAAAGAAAACTTTACATGAGCTCTTATATGCAAAAAAGTTTGTGTGAAAAATTGTGTCAACTACTTCTAACACTAAGGATTTCCCAACACACCAATTCCAATGGTCAACACTTCAATAGATCCTTTTGTATCTTATATGGAAGAACACAGTTTACTAACCTATCACTAGCATGGAATACTGTGAAAGAATTCATTTAAGTCAATGGATACTCCCAGAAAGTCATTTCAAACTTCTTGTGATAAATATATTACCTCAGACCCCAAATATCAGTTAAATAAATATATCAACTCAGTTCTGTAAATTTCATGGCACACACTAAGCTAGACCACAGGGATTCAATAGATAGCCACTTAAATTATCCCCTCTCCCTCGTTTTGAGTCCTATTCAACTTTTCTTTTTTTCTCATCCTCCCTGGAATAAGTTCATTTTGGACAATGGACAAATATATAAAGAATATTTTAGAGGTTAAATTCAAATCCAACAGAACCTCCCCACTAAGCACTAAGCATTCCAATTTCTGAAGAAAGAAAAAATGTTATCCTCCATGGTATTCCAATACTCAGCACAACTAAGTTTCTGGAAGCAACTTCTCTTCCTTTGCCTCCCACTCACCCCTTAATCTACCACCATCTGTCTTCTATTCTCACCTCTCCAATTAAACTGTTCTCACCAGTGCTAATGAACTCTTTATTGTTACACCCAATAGAAACTCTTAGTCATGCCAAATACTACTCTGGATCAGCCCAAACAGACCTTTCCCATAGAGCCCTCTTCTATTCTTCAAAACCCCCTTGGCTCGAGTGCCATCTCTCCTGTGTGCTCCCAAACCATCCTGTGCAAAATTTCTTTAGTGGTCAGGTGTGTGGGCTTTAGGATTTAAGTTCTGGCTCTGCCAGATCCTACTTCTCTAACCTTGGACAAGTCGCTTATTTTTTTAAAGTTCTTCATCTGTGAATTGGAGATAATATAATGGCAAATGTTCATGATTGATTAAATCATTGTTCTCAATTCTTCATTTGTTCCAGTTATCCTTGACTTTGCAGTACCTCCCACTGGCGGAATCAGAGTTTACTTCCCCACCCCCATCGTGTTGGGCTTGACCATGCATCATACCTTGGCCAATGAATAATAGTGGATTTGATATGATTAAAGTCCTCAAATGTGCAGAGGTTTGACAGCTTACACTCCTCTCATTTACCATGAGAACATATGGTAGAGAAGCTTCTGGAACTAAAAGAATGTGAAGACATATGAAGCAGACTTGAACCAACCAAAAGCCTAGAGCCAAGCGCAATTGACTAACAACTTGAAAATAAAAATATGTGAAAAAGTAAATATCTGTTGTCATGAGCCTTTGAGGTTTGGGATGGTTGGTTATAGCATTATATGCTGAGAAGATTAAATGAACTAATGTAAAAGAGCTTACCATAGCATTTTGTACATAATAAATATTCAATAATTATTAATTATTAATACACATATACTATCATTTCTGCTTGCTTAGCTATTTTTCTCATGTAACCATAATTCCTCTGAGGCACAGTCTGTAATTTTTTGTTGAATCCCTAGTGCTTAGCAAATATTCAATACACACACATAATGTGGAGTGGATGAATAAATGAACAAAATGAATTAATAAAATCAAATGAGAAAAATGCTCAGTACAATGTTTGGCACAGATAGACAGTTCATCATTACTTCCTACCTTCTTTCTTCCTTCTATGGTCTGATCATGTCTGCTTGGTTTTCACATTACTTGCACTTGAAATTAAGCTTTATGTCATACAAAGGGCTATTTTAGATGATAAGAAAAATAAGCTTCTGTGAAAAACAGAAATCTTTCTAATACCCAGCCATAGACAGAAATAGAATGAAAGCGTTTGGAGCAATGCCTTGGAATTTAAAGCCAACCTTTCAGCTACAGACAAATACTGATCCCCACCTGAGCTGCTGACTCTGCCCACTGTGTAAAGCAGCAGCTAGGCCAGGTCTTTGAAGCCTGAAACACCCACTTGTTTCTGATGAAATGGAGTCTAGCTGAACTAAACTGTCTGCAGAAATGGGAATGTATACACTAGTACTGTTCTTAGGGTTTGGTAACAAATAAATCCCTGGTGTTTTGTACTAAACCCTGTACCAACACACAGGAGACAATTCTCCTTTAAACTTCTAATTCCCTCTGTAAGCAGTATCTTTCCCAATGGAGAGCTCTCTCCCCACTGAGGACACTGCTTCCTCTGCAAGTTTCTCCAGGAGATGTGCTAAGTATCTTCCTTGCTGTTATGATTTGAGTATGAAATGTCCCCTACAGACTCATGTATTAAAGCCTTGGTCTCCAGCTGGTGGCATTATTTTTGAGGAGGTGCTGGAAAACTTAGAAGGCTGGCCCTACATGGAGGAAGTAGGCCACTGGAGGAAGTATGTCTTTGTGAGCCATATCTTGCCCTGGCCCTTCTCTGTCTCTGTCTCTGTCTCTGTCTCTGTCTCTGTCTGTCTCTCTCTCTCTCTCTCTCTCTCTCTCTCTCTCTCTCTCTCCCCCTCTCTGCTTCTCTGTCTCTGTCTCTGTCTCTGTCTTTCTCTCTCTCTGTCTCTCTCTCTGAACAGCCTCTACCACACGCTTCTGTGGCCATGATGTTCTGCCTTACTACACGCCCGGAAACATGGAGCAAGTGACTAAATTCTGAATCTGTGAGCCAAAATAAATCCTACCTCCCTTAAGTTGCTTTTCTCAAGTTTTTGGTCATAGCAACATAAAGCTAATTAACACACTTGCTCCATTTGCCACTTCTAGATCATTCTATGTCCTTCCTAAAATACCCACTTGTAAATCTCATGTCAGCAGACTACACGATCACTTTCTTGCTAGTGTTCACTAGCAACCCACAGGTCACATTTCCTCATTCTCTGTGATCTTTACTTCCTGTATCACTGTTACTTTCTTCCACTTTATTTCTGTCCTAATGACCAGTTGCTATAATGTCCATATAGAAAAAGTCTCCACATTCTACTCTAAGTTCCTTGCTCTCCCCACTGCGATCTTGTTTGTACACTTTTCTTCAGTCACTGAGCCTCACTGTCATTCCCTAGATCTTATCATTAATAATCACAATCCCTCTATTATCTCCATTCTAGGTGTCCTGCTCGCTAGCCTCCATCTCTTGGCTTTCCAACCAAATCCCAACTCTTCAATCACACTGGGACTCTAATCCACTAATAAGAAGTTTTAATGTACTTTACTTTCCTTAATCATCACTTTCCTTCTTACCCAGCTAAGTTACAATTATTTAATACTTTCAATTTTTCTTATCTACCCCAAAATCCCCTCTCTTAATGTATTGTTCTCATTTGGCCAAACTCATAATACTGGCTAAACTAGCTCTCCATTTACCATGTGTACCTGTGCAGATGAACATAGCTGTAGAAATCAAACAGCTATGCTGAATGGCCTTTCTTTGAATTAACTAACATGAACTTCAAGTAAGTCCTTAATTTTTCCTGGTAATCACACTACATTTCCCTAGTCTTATCTGTATACACTCTTAAACTTCCTCAAACTTCCAACACCTGTACCTACATGCTCAACCCCCAGCGGATGAACCCTCCTTTTTACTTCACTGAGAAAATGAAGCAATTTAGGAAATCATTTCCAAAGACTCCTATCTTAGTTCATCTTTTGTTGTTATAACAAAATATCCAAGTCTGGGTAACTTATGAGTATTTGGCTAGTAATTCTGATGACTGGAGTTCCAGTCAGCATGGTGCCAGCATCCTGACTACATCACAACGTGGCAGAGAAACAGAAAACCCAGGCTTGTGCAAGAGGGCCTAACCATGTAGGTTGGCCTTGGTTTATAACAACACACTCTCTCAAAAATTAATCCAGTCACATGGAACATTAATCTAGGCATTGATCCCTTCTGAGGATGGTGCCCTCATGACCTAATTATCTCCCACTAAACCTTACCTCTTAAGGTTTTCACCACTTCAATGATATTACTCTGGCAGCCACGCTTCCAACATGTGAACACCTTTGAGTGCTTAAGCCATATCAAACCCATAACAATGCCCATCAAGTCATCTAACCATCTACCACACTACGCTTTACCTTCAGTCTGTTGCCACATGTGGTCTATCCAAAGCCAGTCCTTCCTTTTGTACACTAAGTTCTAGTTTTTCTCACCTCTTGGATATATTGCTCCAAGAATTCTCTTCTCTCCTTTCTATTTCATCATTTTTTTCTATCTATAAGTTCAGCATAAAGACATGCTATTCTTTCTTCCATCTTAAAAGAAAAATTTATTCCATTTTTCCTATGAGCTTTTGCTCCACTTTGCAGCAATACTTCTAAAGCATTGTGTCCACTCATGGTCTTTCATTTCTCTGCTGTCTTTCTCTCAGAAACCCTCTCTAGTAAGATTTTTACCTACATTCTACTGAAGTTACACCATTCTTCTTGGGTTACCAATGATCTCCATGATGCTTTATCAAACAGTAAACTCTCAACCCTCTTCTTACTTGAGCTATTATTCAACATTACTGATGGCTCTCTCCTCCTTGATATCTTTTCTTCACTTGGCTTTCCCATCTCTTGGCTTTCTGCCAGTCCTGGCTGGATCCTCTCCTCCTACTCAATCTTTAAATGCTGAAGTGCACCAGGAATCAGTTCTTAGGTGGCTTCTTTTCTCTGCCTCCTCTTATTCCCTGGGTGATTTACAGCAGTCTTGCAGTTTAAACATCATCCCTATGCTGGCAGGTTTGCCGTGTGAACTCTAGTCTCATATAGCCAGTTGACTACTCAACATCTCCATTTGTATATATAACAGGCTTCTCAGCATAACACATTCAAAACAAAGCTCTCAGCATTCCTTCCCAACCTGTTCCATTACCTGTTCTCTCGCATTTTCATCCTTTTAATTCTTATAGTTACAGTTATCTGTCATTCCTTTCTTTCTCTCATACCCAAAAGATAAACATCAGAAAACTTGGTTGGCTCTATTCTCAAAATCTTTCAACACATAGATAGACATATATACATTGTCACCCTTGTCCAATATACCACCATCTCCTGTTTGGATTGTTGAGAAAACTTCTGAGCCATATAGAAACAGTGTGGTGTGCAGAAAAAGAATATGGACAATTGAGCCAAAGTGCCCAAGTTCAAATCCTATCATTGCCACTTATACATCATTCAACAATAAACAAATAGCTTAATCCCTTTTGTTTCTGTTTCTTCATAAGTTGGAGAGTAATAATTCTATTCATCTCATAAAGTTGTAATGAAAATTAAATGAATTAATAAGTTTAAGCACTAAAATCAATGCCTGACCCCTAGTAAGTAGTACTAAGTATAGTAGTACTATAATAGTACTAAGTATAAGTAATATTTGTAAAGTATAAAGCATTTGTTATTTTGTGTAATTTTTACCTAAAAGGAATGGAAGTGAAAGCTTTTTTCCATAAACTTTATATTAAACTCATTCCAATAGCTTTTTGAAAGACTTTTTTATAGTTATATCTGTGTTATTAAGCTTCTCTTAGAAGTTTCTTAGAGATCTAATTTTCAAACATGGCTGAAATGAGAATCTATATTTACACACATATACACACATGTGTGCATATGTGCGTAAATATATAATATTGAAAATTATGTTTATGTATGTATATACATATGTGTGTATATATATGTATATATATATGTATATATACATATACACACACACAAGAATAACTTCTGGAATAGAAAAACACCTTTTGTCTACAATAAGGATCTGTATTCATAATATATATCCATATATATTATGGGCTGGGATTTAGCTCAGTTAGTAGAGCTCTGCACTGCAGTCTCTGAGGTCCCGAGTTCAATTCCCAGCACCGCAAAAATGGGAGAAGGAGACCTGGCAATCCACTCCGAATGCAATCCCAAAACAGTCAGCCATTGAAAACCCTATGAGGGTCGCTATGAGTTAGATACCGACTCGACGGCACCTAACAACAACAACAAACATCCATATATATTATAATACAGGTTCTTATTGAATACTATATATAATATATTTATGTATATATATATGTGTGTGTAAATTTACACACACATATATATGTGTGTGTAAATATATATATGCGTGTATATATATAGTAAATTTTGGAACAGAATGGGGTATAAATAAGTATATTTCCACTCATAGTTTTTGTAGCTACTAAGTTCAAACATATTATTCACTTTTATTTATTCTCATAAGAGGACACCTAGCACAACACTACAATAACAATCAGTTATGGCCATGTACTGTGAGACATGACTGTAATTCCAGCAACTTGGGAGGATGAGGCAGGAGGATCATTAGTTCAAGCCAGAGGCAGCCTGTACAATTTAATGACGCTGTCTCAAAATAAAAATTAAAAAGGAGTTGGGTGTGCAGCTCAGTGGTAGAGTACTTCCCTAGCACGTGGAAGGCCCTGGGTTCAACTCCTGAGTACTTCAAAATAAAATCAGTTGTAAATTCAAACAGCTGTCAACACCTTTCCATTTGTAATCCATGTGTTTACTCATTAACAAGCATTCACTTAACAATGATATTTTGCTTATATACTTTTTTCATTATCTTTTGGGAGATGAAAAATTAATGAGAAAATTAAACACTGTAAAGAAATAATAAGGAGCAAGAGAGCAACTCAAGAATTCCCCTAGAGTTTAACATTTTGAATAAAACTGATCTGAGAAAGTGTGAATGTTCACAGATTCAGTATGAAATTGATGGTTACCGAAGAAAGAAACATCAACTCTAGTACAAACTATAAAACAAGCATAGTCACAAAAGTGGTGGGAAAATCACAAAAGATATGGGAAAATCTATAAACATGAGCAGTGCTTACTATTACAAAATGTCTTTACAGAATCAAATGCAACTTTCTAAATTAAACCAGGTTGTGTTCTCTTGGCTGGGTTTTCAGTTTTGTAAAATAAAGCTAATATCAAATCCAGGAGATTAAGAAAAAGTCCTAGAAACATAGCAGTCTTTTTATTAGCAATATTTTTAGTATACAAATTAATGGATTTCATTATGACATTTCCATACATGCATATCATTGTACGTTGCTGATGTTCACCCCCGGAAAATCTTTTATAAAATAATTTACCCTCTTCTAATTTGTTCTATAGGCTCCAGCCAAAATGGGATTCTAAAAGTGAAATCTGATTGTGTCCCTTCTCCATTTAAAATATTTTGGGAACTTCTCATTGCCCTGAAGGGGGTCTAAATTCCCTAACATAGTTCACAAACTTGTGATCTCATTACTTTCATTGCTTACCAGTTATAGTCTCACAAATAGATGTAGCAATTGTACTTCCTTTAGTTTCTATGAAGCACTGTGAATTTTACTCAGAACATTTTAACAAAGTCCTGGGCTTATGGTAGGAGCCTTATAAATACTTGTGGAGTAAATGAATGGATGAAAATAATGGATAAAACAAAGAGAACACATAAATGTAATGATTTGATTCCTTGCCTTTCACAGTTACAATCTGCAACCATGCCAATGACAACTTTTAAGTCTAGGCCAAAAAAAGAAAAAAGAAAAAAAAAAAAAACCTCTGATGTAAAAGTAGTCTCAAAGGATTGGCTTTTCAGTCACTGGGTAGGTCTGCATTTAAAGCATCAGGGCAGACAGAATAACAACTTTGTAATTTTTATACTGTAAACTAATGATGTTCTTGTTGTTCTTGTTGTTGTTAGGTGCGGTTGAGTCGTATCCAACTCGTAGTGACCCTATGTGATTTCTTCTTATTTGAGTGACACAGTAAGTAACTTAAGGGACAAAACTTTTTTCAAATATAACTGAGATTTTGGAGGATTTTCTTTTCTCATTTCATAGTTGAAAATTTACACTGTAGGTTAAGTCTAAGCAAGTCAATAATTTGGGTTTTTTTCTTTTCTTTTCTTTTCATATATATATATATATATATATATATATATAGAGGTACTTGAGAGTTGAACCACTGCACTCCTATCCCACTCTTTATTTTTTATTTTTGAGTCAGGTTTTCACTAAGTTACGCAGGCTGCCTCTTGCCTCAAGCTTAGGATCCTCCTGCCTCTGCCCTGCCTCTACCTCTGAGTTGCTGGGATTACAGGCATGCACTACCATGCCAAGCTGATTCAGGTCTTGAGATGGCACATACAATGAGGCACTACATGATAAGCAGTACAACAAGCCCAGAAGAAGAAAAAAAAAAGCAGACCTTGGCTAATACAACGGGCACATAGCAAACACCAAGTAAAACTTTGCAGAATCTGTAGAATTTCATTGCAACAACTTCAGCTCCGTATTTCTCAATAAATAGCCATAGGTTTTGTTGATTCATTCAACTAATACACATTGAGGATCTTTCATGAAGTTTATACAATCTGAGAAAACTCTCACATTTATCCTCTGCCTCTGATCATCTGCACACAAACACAGGCCCAGTCTCTTCACTTACCTTCTGCTTGCATCTGCCATGTTCATGAATGTCCTTGTTCTTATCCTTACTGATTCATGTTTGCATTTAACATGTATAGTACTTCTTACACATAAATACATAGAACCTGATCTCAGCTCTGAAGCCATCCAGGTGGTGATCTACTTTTAAAAAGAAAGAAGAAAGAAAGAAAGAGAGAGAGAGGGAGGGAGGGAAGGAAAAAGGAAGGAAGGGAGGAAGGAAGGAAGGAAGGAAGGAAGGAAGGAAGGAAGGAAGGAAGGAAGGAAGGATCTGAAAAGCAAATGTAGTTTATAATGGCTGCCAGTTACCCACTGAACAGTCTGAAACATAGCATACAGACCTTTCATGACCAGATCTCTGTCCTCCTCACCAGCCACACCTCCTACCACACCCATCTTGAACTTCACCCTCCAACTTTGCTGAATGGCAATCACAGCTCCCACATGCTCCCAGCTCTTTCTCCACCTGTGCCTCTGTTCCCACTGGTCTCCTTGATGGGGAGGATTTTGCTCCCTCTCCTTTCTTGCCTACCTCCTCCTGCTTTGAAGACTCGACAGCACCTAACAACAACAACAACTCCACAAACATTGTTGAGGGCTATTAAATGGCAGATACTTGGCTATGTACTAAATACATAATAGTGAGCAAAATGGAAGTAATCCTTGTCATCACAGATCTCACATGTTTTTGAAGGAAGATTGGCAACATATAAATGGCCACGAAAATGATGAGAGTCATGATCTGCTAGAAAATGCAAGGAGAGATCAAGGAGGATAAAAGGGGTGGTGGCAAAATGCCTGGCACCTATTAAGTAGTCATTAAATGTTTCCTTAACCATTGGACAGAACAAGTAGGTCTACAGAAGAGTCTCAAAAGTATACATGGAAGTCAGGATGGTGTAAAGTAATGTGGTGGAGAGAGGAAAGACAGTAGGAAAAGAAGTTAAGTTACTGCGTGGAGAGAGAGAGAGAGAGAGAGAGAGAGAGAGAGAGAGATTGGCTTGTGTTTACTCTGGATCACTTCCCTTTCTGGACAAAATGTGAAATCACTTTGGGCCACCAGGGGGCAATGTCTGATCACAGGTGAGAATTCTTTCCACCACACACACACACACACACACACACACACACACACACACACACACACACACACACACACACACACACACACACACACACGCCCCAGGCAATCATTCTGTACAGGAGCAGTCCTGGCTGCCACAGTTGTTAAGAAATAGAGGACCCAGATGTAAAATGCGATTCATTTCCTTTACATAATAAACACACAATCCTTGAAGGTGACAAATATTATAATTGGATTAAAATGTATTAAAACGGAAGAAAAAGGGCGCTTCGTATTCATAGTTCTGTAATTATCCTCCTCTAACGGAACTAGTCTCCACTTCCTAATCATTTCTAATTTTCATCACTCAGCTCTAGGTCACAGCAGGTATTAATATTAGATGAGAAGGAGTTTCCTGGTTTCTCTTCAGCACAGACGCTGTTGGAGCATTCCCAACCTGTGCTTCCTTGGTGCTGAATAGGCTTGTTTAGCTTCATCGTAAGTCATTGAAGTAGATGAGAAGCAATTATCATTTTTACTTGGCAGATAAGAATGCACAGGAGCTCTCTGCTAGTTGGGCAGAATGGAAAATGGCCACCCGAGTTTGACAGGCTGTCTGGGAGTCCTAACTCACCACCAGTCAGAATGAACAGACTGTGGAGCAGTGCCTTTTCTGGGCAAAAGTCAATCACCCGATGCTTTCCAGAGTGTTAAGACAACTACAGATGTGATTCTGGCCATAGCACATCAGGACATGTACAAAGAGTTTAGAACCCTTGCTTGGCCCAAAGAAGGGGATTCCAGTGGCCTCAGCAATACCCTCACTAGGAACCATTGGTGGAAGAGACCAGATCCTGTTCCAGAAAACAAAAAATGTCATAAAAATTGGAAGGAAATAATCCAGGCTTTGTTACCTGGTTATTCAATCAATGGTCATTCATTAAACAGCACCATATGAGTCACTGCAGGGAAAGTGACGTATAAAATATTGTCCTTACCGTAAAGGAACTTAAATATAAAAAAACTTATAAAACCATGGAACATAAGCACAAAACGTTTGTGAATAATAATGATGATGATGATGATGATGATGATGATGTAAAAATAATATAAAATAATAATATAAAACAGACTTTATTTCTGTGGCAGAGTTCATCAAAGATTGCCAATAAATATTCATTTATCACCAAATACCAAGTATGAGTGGGATGCAAGAGTGCATGTAAAAGGTACTATGTTTGCCCTTGTAGATTTTACACTTCATTTGTAAAGAGTATAAGTTTATTCAATGACATTAATAGACTACCTACAATATTTAAAGCATGTTAAATGAGAGAGAGGGCTGGAATTTAGTTTACTTGGTAGAGCACTGTTCTGCAGTCTCTGAGGTCCCAGGCTCAATTCTTAGCACCACAATAATGGGAGAAGGACATGGCAATCCACTCCTGAGGCAATGCCGAAACAATCAGCCATAGAAAACCCTATGAGGGTCTCTATGAGTCACACACGACTGGACGGCACCTAACAACAACAACAACAGATGAGAGAGATATGACTAACCCAATCCTACCCACAAGGAACTCACAGTGTGATAGAAGACTTGGTAGACCTGTAAACAAATCGTTCACTTTACCAATAATAACAGTATAAAGATATTATGGTGAGAAGATACACTATGTGGTTAAGAGACCAGAAAGTCTAGATGAGACTGAATTGTGGGAGGTTAGTGTATTGTTCAGAGAATGGAGAACATAAGTGAATGTCATCTCCTTTAACAAAGTACAACACAGAGCCTCTAAAATCTGGTATCGAAAGAGGTAGCCTGATATAAAGGACAGGCTACACAATAGTGATGCTAGCTAATGTTTATTACATGATAGGCACTGGTAATGAGTACTTTACACATTAATTCATTTCATTTTCCCAGGATCAGTACGGAGTAGGTATTGTTCCTCCTCTCATTTTTAAAGAGGAAACAGACAGGTATAGAGGCGCCCAGTAACTTGCCAAGTGTTCTCAGCTGCAAGTAGTGAAAGAGGAATCTCTCTGTGCAGACAGCAGCTTCCACCACTTCCCCACACTGCCTCCCTCCCACGTGCCTGGCCGCTCCACCTCTAGACCTTCCCTCTGTAGTCATCCATGTGTGTGTTCTCTGCCACCACCAGGGCCTGGGGCATGCTGATGCCAGAAGAGCTCTGCTCTGTCCCCTTAGCAGTGTTGACACAAGCCAACACTTGTGAAAGTCTTTACTGAATCACAAAGGAGAATGAGGCAGAAACACAGGAAGCATGTCCAGAAAACCAGTCTGGCTTAGGAGACATAAGTCCCTGTCTTTTTATGCTTTGCTTGCCCTGTTCTTCATGACCTCAGAACACTACACTGATTTCCCTGCGCACCCCTCACCTGAGACCTTTATCTTCCAGCATGTTCTATGTGGCAAAATCATCCTCAAAACATGCAATATGCTTCAGGGATCAATTCCTTGAACATCTAAGTTAAAGAAAACCTTTCTTAGTAAAACTCTTTTCTCATTTCCATAGACCTACCTGAAGATTCACCTGTTCCTCAGTTGTTTGGCCTCACACGACTTTATTCTACCATGGCAATTTCCTCTCCAGGTCCCCATGCCTATAACCATCACCCTGAACTATGTCTTCACTGGATTTTTTGGTGGTTTGTTTTTGTTTTTGTTTTTGTTTTTTTGTCTTTTTGTTTTTTGGGGTTTTTTGTTTTTTTTTTTTTTTTTTTTTTTTTTTTTTTTTTTTTTTTTTTTTTTTTTTTTTTTTGGTTTTTTTTTTTTTTTTTTTTTTTTTTTTTTTTTTTGCTTGTTTGTTTGCAATACTGGGGGGGAGGGATTGAACCCAGGGCCTTGCATATGGTAGGCAAGGGCTCTGCCACTGACCTGCACCCTCAGCCCCTTTTTCACTTTTTATTTTGAATCAAAATCTTGCTAAGTTGCACAGGCTGTCTCTGGCCTCAAGCCTGTGATCTTTAGCCACCCAAGTCACTGGGATTACAGGTGTGTGTCACAGCATGCAGCTATGTCTTTACTCTTACAAGCACAACAACATTTCTAAATATACTACACCAAACATCATGTCCATAAAGGAGTAATTATACATCTACACAAATGGAACTATTTCTTTACAAGGTAGTGGGTGTCAGACCAAGGAGGAGGTGTCAGGACCCAAGAAGAAAGGATTGGTTCAACAAAACTTGGATAAGTGAATTTCTATAAGACTTGTAAATGAACTAAAAATTTCAAGTCCAGGTAACAGAGAGCCAATTATATTGAGAATGTCCAAGACACTGATGAAAAGAACTAGTTTGAAGGGTGAAAACAAAGAATTTATTGTTACTCACATTGTCTGGGAAGTGAGAGAGAAAGATCCAAGTGCGGATGTCCAATGGATAACTGAACCCCTAAAGTTGGAGGCTGGTGCTAGAGATACGGATGCAGGTGTCATGAGCATAATGGTGAGAAGTGACAAAGAATTATGAGTGCTCTGAAATTTAAGAGAGGACAAACAAAGACCAAGAGAGCATAATTCATATGGGGTAAAACAAAGAAAAAGGAGGAAACAAGGAGATAAATGAAAAAAGGAATCATTCAAGGAAGAAGGAGACAACAGAGATCACATAATGCTATAGATGGCAGAAGGTTTCTGAAAAGATTGTGTAACTTAAAAATCCCAATGGGGTAAGAGGTACCATAAATAAAAGTGAAGGGCAAACAATAGACTAAGAGAAAATATCTAGTGTTAGTCAATTCGGGCTGCTATAACAAAATACCTTAGACTGGGTACTTCACAAACAACAGGACTTTATTTCTCACAGTTTTGGAGGCTGAGAAGTCCAAGATTAAGGTCTTATCAGACTCAGTGTCTGGTGAAGTCTCATTCTTCATAGATGGCATCTTTCCTGTGTCTTTATATGGTGAAGGGGCAAGCAAGCTCCCTGCAGCCTCTTTTTTAAGGCACTAATCCCATTCATGGAGGCACAGCCCTCACCACCAATCACCTCCTACATCCCCCACCTCTTAATTCAATTGCATCAGGGATTAGATTTCAGCAAAGGAATTTCAGAAGGACACAAACATTCAAATCATAGCGTATCTGAACTACATATGGCAGACGAATTCATATTAATATGAAAAAATCTACCAAAGAAAAACAGTAAAGAATACAAAAAGTAATCCACAGGAATGAACCTCATAATAGCCAATTTTCATCTAAATATATAAATGAGATGCACCTAGCAGCAGCCCACTCCCAAAAACAATCCTGAAACAATGAGACACTGAAAACCCTATGAGTAGCAGAGAAGTGCCAGGCATGGCACAGTGTCCAGGAGTCTTTTGTTCTGTTGTACAGAACAACAGAGCTATGAGTGGAACCCAACTCAAGGGCACCTAACAATATGACTGTGCCATGCCCCTCTGCTATTCATAGGGTTTTCAATGACTGATTGTTTCAGGATTGTTTTAGGAATGGACTGCCAGGTCTTTCTCCCATTTTTTAAGTGTTGGGGATCAACTTCAGGCCTCAGACAGTATAGAGCAGCACTCTACCAACAGAGCTAAACCCCAGCCATATATATATATATATTCACTAACTAAGAAAATTAAAAAGTAAAACCTATCAGAAATATTGATCCCAAATATGGTGGTCAAGACTGCTGTCATAGCACCCTAGCATCCAATCTCACCTGATCTCTGAAGCTAAGCAGGGTCAGCCTGGTTAGTCCTTGGATGGGAGACTGCCTGGAAATACCAGGTGCTGCAGGCTAGGGAGAAGGACCTGGCAATCTACTTCAGAAACAATCAGCCATTGAAAATCCTATGAATAGCAGAGAAGCACTGGGAAATAGTGCCAGCCAGGTCACAGTGTTGAAGGGTGTTTCATTCTGTTGTACTTAAAGTCGCAATGAGTCAGACCAACTGAATGGTACCTAACAACAACAACATGGTAGCTAAAGTGTGGGAAGACAGATTTTTCAGGTATTGCAGTCTACTGTGTGTGTGTGTGTGTGTGTGTGTGTGTGTGTGTGTGTGTGTGTGTGTGTAGTGCTAGGAGGTTGAACCCAGGACATTGTGCATGCTGGGCAACTGCTCTGCCACTGAGCTGCAACCCTTATTTTTTAGTTTGAAACAGGAGTTCACTAAGTTGCACAGGCTGCCTCTGACCTTGATCTAGAGATCTTCCTTCCTCAGCCTCCTGAGTCGCTGGGATGACAGGCGGGTGACACAGTGCCAGCTATAATACATTTTTAAATTCACATACTCTTGGTCCAATGATCCCTCAACTTTGCAAATATATCATACAGGAATAAAAGCACAAATAAATTTAAAGGTATTTATCTTGAGAGGAAAAACTTGAAAAAATGAATATGGATAAGAAAATTATTGAATAAGTTATAGCATATCCAAACTATGCAATGCTGTGTATCCATATAAAAGAATGTGTTTTAAATTGAAAAGAGATGCAATAATTTTAAAGCAAAATAAAAATTGCAAATAATATTTATAGTATGATATCCTTTCTGTTGGGCTGGGATTTAGCTCAGCTTGTAGAGCACTGCCCTGCAGTCTCTGAGGTCCTGAGTTCAATTCCCAACACCACAAAAATGGGAGAAGGACCTGGCAATCCACTCCCAAGGCAATCCCAAAAAACAGTCAGCCATTCAAAAACCCTATGAGGGTTGCTATGAGTCAGATACCGACTCGACGACACCTAACAACAACAGCATCCTTTCTGTTAAAGGTAGGGAAGAGTACCCATATCAGTGCCCATATATACATGGATATGGTTAAATGTGTTTGCATAGGTGCAGGGAGAAGAGTGAGAACATATACATCAAATTATTCACTTTGATTACTGGAGTGGGATGGGATCACAGGAAAAGGGAAATTGATTAACTTTTTCATTATATACTTCTGGATATAGTTGGATTCAGGGCTTCAAACCAAACCCAGTTCAGGTATAAGTTTGGGTTCAGGTTCAGAAAAAAATGTTAAATGCTTGAACTGCTACAGGTTCAGGGTTCAGATTCAGATTCAGTTTGAAGCCTTGATACCTACACATAGGATTCAAACCTCCAGGTTCTAGTTCACATTTAGAAAAGCTTTTTAAAATGCCTGATCCAGAATGGGTCCAAGGTTTACGTCTGGGTTCGTTTTGAAGCTCTGGTAGGATCTGTTACTACATATATATAGCTTGTGCTTTTTGAGCAGCCAAAACAAATAAAGAAAACATGAAAAGTATCAGCACCCATGTTCTTCCAGAAGAATGAGCATGAAGACAAAGCCAGTGGACACGGCAGTGCAGATAGCAATGTCCTCTGGGAAGCGCCTTACCACTGTGGGGGCCAGTGGGCGATGCAGGAAGGATCTTAGTTTCAAGAAGTTCCAAAGGAAGTAAGTGCTAAATAAATAGATTCTTGCAGAGACCTAACACTCCCATGGTGTTGAATATTTAATATGGATAGCTTCTGTTTACATATTTTCATTTTACAAAAAAAATACACAATTTTTTTATTTTATTTTAAATACTTTCTGTTGCATTATCCCATTTTGAAGGAATCCTGTTCTGTCATCAGCATCACATTCCCACTTTACTCGTAAGGAAACTTAATCAGATAGAAACACATTTCCCACAGTCACATGGCTGCTAAGAGGCCCCACATTGGCCTGGCAATCAGTTCCTCTGCATCAGACCCCACAGTGCAAAAGCTCTTCCTGCACCACTAGGGAAATGGGCTGGGATAAGCAGAGCTTACTGCCATTGTTAGATAAAGAATGGATCAAGGAACATGATCCGAGTCATGTACTAGAGCTGAGGCAGGAGGCGGTCACCAAGGAGGCACCTGCTGAAGGCTCTTATTCTCCTCTGCCACAAGCTCCCCGTGACCTCAGGGAGGTAGCTTTGCCTCTGTGTCTCAGCTTCTCTCTGTCTCTCCAAATGGGATACTGACCTTCCTTCAAAGAACCAGGCTAAGATCCATTGGCCTTTGTCTACAGTAGCTTTGACCTTTTTGTAGAAAGTGCTGCACAGGTTGCCTGATCCCACTCCCTTGGACGTGACTCCTTGAGAGCATGTTCAGGAAGATGATATATAACGTGGCCATTCTACCCTCACTCACCTCGTGGTGAGAAAAACCTCATAAGGGTGTCCAAGAGACTAAAAATAAATTTAAACCACACCTGCTGAAAGCTGCTGGGCTGCCAGAAGCTGTTAGAAAAATCTGATATCTTTAGTAGTCGCTATTTGTGTGAAAGAATGTGACAAACCAAGGCCAAGGCCAAAGGTCACCCACCCTAACCAAAGAAAACCACGTGTGGTGGGTAAGTATCTAAGTACAATCATGCAAATAGGAATCTGTTGATACCAGCTCCATTTGGGAAAAGTTAATTTCCTTTCCATTGCTTTGGGAAAACAAATGATTCTAACGGCTTTACAATGGCTTCTTTGGGGTCACTGGAGAGTGAGCAGGAGTTAACAGTCATAAATAATGTAGGTGCTGAGAGATGATTCGTTTGCCTGTGTTATCTCTTCACCCAGTAAGAGTAAGTTCCTGAAGCCAAAAGACCTGTCTTGTGATGGTCTCCTTGGCGTCTGTGCTTCTTCCTGCCCTGCTCACTCCTCACATACTATGTCTGACGCAGGGCTCTGCCATACCAAGGCTCACTCAACACTGACATTCATACGTTAGATGCTCCCAGCTGAAAGATTTCCTGAGCATTCACAGAAAAAAACCAAAAAGCAACAGCCACTGAAGTCTCAAACATGGGATTGTAACTAAAATATTATTACCCACCCTGGTAGCACGTTTAGATGGTTAAATCCCATGCACAATAAGTGTTCTTTTTTTATTATTCCTTTTTTAAATTATAGCAGAATAAACACATTACCTAACACTCTATGCTTCTCTATTTATAAAAAACCCTCTAAAGTAATCCAGGAAGTGTTTATACACCTAAAAACCAACCCTCTCATTATGTACAGAGCATAAACCATGTACTATAGTTTAGTTATTCTGCTACATAAGACCTAGTGTGTGGACCTAAAGTTCAGGAGGTTTTGTTCTTATTGTTTTGTTTTAGTTGCTGCTGCTTCTGTTGTTGTTGTTGTTGTTGTTGTTGTTGTTGTTGTTGTTGTTGAAACACAGTTCCTGTCTGGGGATATAATACAGTGGAAGAGTGCTTGTCTAGCATGCCCAAAGCCGTGGGTTTGATCCCCAGCACTGCCCAAGAGAGGGGCGGGCAGAGAGAACCAACATGATTTCTTCCTTCTGGTAGATCACAATAGAATGAGGGAAACAGTTCATTCTAGTAATTTCCGTGTCCATAGTCAAAGTTGAGTGGGCCCCTTCTCTATGTGAAACACAGGACTAGGCACTATGGAACATGAGAGTATATTAGATAAAGGCTCTGCTTTCAAGAACAGAAGGTATGGTCCCCCTGAGTGGTTAAGTTCAGTTTTAAATACCTAGCACACTACATCTTTCTGAGTTCTGTTTCTTGCCTATCAAATGTGGCTGCCAAGATGGTAGATGGCATACCTGAAAAAAGTAAAAATAAAAGGCATTTTCTAATGCCTAGATCCATAAGCCTTGATGTTGCTCTTCTGGTTGTTGTTGTTAGGTGCCGTCGAGTCGGTATCCGACTCATAGCGACCCTCATAGGGTTTTCAATGGCTGACTGTTTCGGGATTGCCTTGAGAGTGGATTGCCAGGCCCTTCTCCCATCTTTGCGGTGCTGGGAATTGAACTCAGGACCTCAGAGACTGCAGCGCAGTGCTCTACCAACTGAGCTAAATCTGGTTAGGTGCCATCAAATCGTGTGGGACTCATAGCAATCCTCATGGGTTTTCAATGGCTGATTGTTTTCAGGATTGCCTTGGGAGTGGATTGCCACGCCCTTATCCCATATAAGCCTTGATAGCTATAATAAAAGTGCAAAGTGACATAAATAGAGCACATGGGGGCATTGTAAAATCGAACAGATTATTTGTGTGGATCCCTTACTTGCAATGAAGAAATGACTTTTCCAGAGTTGGCAGTGTGGCTCAGTGGTAGAATGCATGCCCAGCATTCATGAGAACCTGTTTGATCCCTAATACTACAAAAAAGATGACATAAATGAAATGAGTTTTCCTGAACTTGTGTGTTTATGTGGTTTTCTGAGACAGAGTCTCACTGTGTAGTCCAGGCTGACCTGGAATTTGCTTTGTAGACCAGGCTGGCCTCAAACTTATGTCAATCCTCCTGCCTTGGCCTCCTAGGCACAGGTATTACAGGCACGCACCACCATGGCTGGCTTTTTCCTGGATTCTTAATATTAAGAAATATTGGAAAGGGGAAAAGAAAGATGGAATGGAAGGAAAAAGAGAAGGAAAAGGAAGAGGGAAGGGAACAAGGAAGAAAGGAGAAAGAAAAAAGAAAACAAAGAAATCTTTCTGTTGTTTTGGTGATGGAATAAATTCTTTGGAACAAACAAATATTTTATTGATTCCCAGCAGAAATGAAGTCCCTGGGTCATCCTTCTGCTTCTTCTGGAGCTACAGTGGTTTCATTTCTAGTGTTTACAGCTCTTTCCATGATCACATCAGAGGAGCACCCAACTGTCAACTCCATTATTATTCCTCTCTGTCCCGGAATCTTTACCAAAGAAGCAGCTTCCCAGCTGCCTCTGTACCTGTGTCAGGGATTTGGTGTCAGATTTCAGCTTGGAAACCTGCATGGGATACTGATCAGTTTGAAACTTCACCCACTTCACAACTACAATCTAGGCTGAGACACGAGATTCCTGGTTACTGAGTCAAGGACCTCTATGGGGCCAGAGACAAAGCAGGCTTCACCCATTGCCAGAGGCAGAAGGAGCCCTGGCATTCAGACTTTGAAGAACCATAGCCAGGCCTAAGAAACAATTGGGAAGTAAGCACAAAAGGCTGCTTGAAGAAGCTGCTGTTCACGTACAGTCGCAGCTGCAAGGCTAGTCCTAGCTCCCACAGGGCAGGTGATCCATCAGCTCTCTGTTGCTCCTGGGAGCCCAGCACTTGGAGTAACAGTCTGATCTAGATGGGCCTTGCATCCTAAGATTAAAATACCTGTGTTTCATTGTCACGAAAGATAAAGAGATGAGACATGGGAGAAGGAATGAAGAAGCAGAAGGACTCAGGCATAGGACTGAGATCTCCAACACCTATCAGAGTGTACAGCAAATACCACAGTAGATTAATCTCTGTTTATGTCCACAGGAAAGTACTATGAATTCTGATCAGGAGCAGGAACCACAGCCCCTATTTAGTCAGCTAGCTGAGCTAGGACACTTGATGAAAAATCTAAGATAAAGCAGGATTTGATTTTTTTACCCCATGTTCTATTTCCTCAACAGTACATGATTTCCTCCATCCCTTCTCACTTACACCCTTCTTTCTTCCACCTTTGAAGTTGCTTGTCAGTGTCTGTACGACAATCTCCTATCCCATGGGCAGTACTGAATTAGACGTTCCCAAGGACCTTGCCCTGGTGTGTCTGTCAGCTTGTTGTGCTGTGGGGGCTGTATTGCTGTGATGCTAAAAGCTATGTCATTGGTATTTCAGATACAAGCGGGGCTACCCACGGTGAGCTTCCAGACTAAGGCTGAGCTTCCAGACTAAGACAGACTAGGGAGAAGGACCTGGAAGCCCACTCTCTAAACAATCAGCCATTGAAAACTCTATAAATAGCAGGAAAGTACTGTCAATAGTGCCAGGCATGGCACAGTGTTGGAGAGTGTTTCATTCTGTTGTACATAGGGTTGCTATGAGTTGGACCCTGTGGGTTGCCCCTCCCCAGCGGCCAGAACCAGACTAGCTCCCCTCCTCCAACTGGGATCAGAACCCCACATGGGGCATAGGGGGGAACTGGCAAAGGCAACAGACGGAGTCAAGGATGGCTGGCTTTGGGATGCCTTTGGTACAGGTTTTATTGTACAGCTCAGCTCTCAGCCCTGCCCTTCAGGATGGCGGAAGTGCCACGGCTCTTGAGTGTTGCAGTTCTTCCTCCTATGCTGGGTCCAGAGGCTCTTTGTCTTCAGCTTTGGCCTTGGTGCTGGGTCCAAGAGGCTTTCCACAGCTTGCTTGTAGTCCATCTTTCCTTGAGAGCACCATCTAGTCGTCCCGGTCTCAGTGGTCACGAGGAGAGATGATGCTTCCATGTTGCTGGTTGAATCCAGAGAGAGTCCTTTCCTTGTTGGTGGTCCATTGGCGATGGAGTGGCAGAGCAGACCGGTAGCAAGCAACCCCCCAGCAGGAAGCTAGCAGCCAGCAACTCAAGGCATCACCATCAGCAGCCTCACATGCAGGGCAAGCTTTGTTTATGTAGTCCTTGGGTAACTGCCTTAACTGCCTCAAGATGACAATCAGGTGGGGGTGTGAGGAGCTAGGTGCAACCAATTTAGTATTGACATTCAAATAAAGACTGAAACCAGATGTCACTTCTTGGATAATCAAGGAGAGATCCTTGATTACCAGTCAGGGGACAAGACGAGGGTTGGATAATTCCCTACAGGACCCAACTTGATGGCACCTGACAACAAAAGTGTTTGCAGGCATCATCTCAGAGTGGTCCCGAGCTTCCTTGGAAAAGTAACTGGGCCTCAAGGACCATTCCTACCCTGTATTTAATGATGTCTCAAATCTAATAGGAGCTGGGATTTAGCTCAGTTGGTAGAGTGCTGCGCTGCAGTCTCTGAGGTCTCAAGTTCAATTCCCAGCAACGCAAAAATGGGAGAAGGACCTGGCAATCCATTCCCAAGGCAATCCTGAAACAATCAGCCATTGAAAACCCTATGAGGGTCTCTATGAGTCGGATATCGACTTGACAGCACCTAACAACAACAACAACAAATCTAATAACACAAGCCCCTCAAGTCTTGCCTTCATCTTTGTAATCATCTTGAAAATTTTCTAGACAATTAAGAAGAAGTACTCCAGCACAAAGTTGGATGTAGAAGTTTCATTCATAATATGTTCTGAGTTCCCCATGAAGATTGCAGGCAGAAGGATGATCAGTCTGAGTGGTGACAGCTACTAGTAATGAGCAGTTTATGAAAGGCTCTTTCTGCTACTTACTCTCTCCCCTTTACCACCATTACTGAAGTTATGTTCCAGCCAACTCTCCTGTAGCATCCAGTCTCAGTAATACGAAACCCACAAAAACCATAGAAGAGCTGACAATAGTGCATCTGTCTAATGCATTCCCATTCCCCCGTTTCTGTTCACGGCATTGTAATGTAACCCTTTCTAAGAAAGAACTCATGGAAGAGAAGGAGAGAAAGGAAAAGAGATGGTATCTCTAAAAGGAATACAGTGTTGGAGAAATATCTTAATGTAAAGATACATAACCTCAGAGAGTTAAAAAGATTGCCTCTTTTGTGTTTACTGCTTCTCTACCATTTTTCTGCCAGTGCGCTTGTACCCTGTGTGTGATGACTACTGAAGACAAACTCAACACTCACAGAGGCTGACCATTCTATCCATAGCAATATAGCCCAGCCCTGCAAAAGGGGACCACCCTGAGGACCAATCTAAACTACCCCATAACCATCAAAATGCTATCTTTAGCACCCATCCTATGTTCCTCTTCTGAAGTACATTGTACATCTCCACTCTCCATGTTGTAAGTCAAACACAAGTGACTCACAATTTTGTCTTAAATCATTATGGTACATTCTAGAACCAACTCAGATCTCTTGATTCTTCTCAAGTGAGCTATACATGATTCTCTCCATATGTTTCTCATCATAAATCATTCCTTGGTTCTTTGAATTATTAGTAGCTACCTCAAGAATTTGTGAAAACTAAATAAGGCTTAATATAAAGGGAGTAGAGTGGTGCCCAGCACATAGAATGACCTCTGACAATATTGGCTATTATTAACTATTATTGTCCACATGCTTTTCTCTTTTTATTCCACTCATAGGAGCCTCTTTTGAAGATAAGGATAAATGAGTCCCAGGGCCTTGCACATGCTAGACAAGTGCTCTACCACTGAGCTACATCCCCAGCCCCTTTTTATTGGCTTCTTAATGATGGCAGATAGGATAGGAAAATAAAGGTGTGGAAATGGAGAGAAAGTAAATTAACATGCATTGTATTATTGATGGTAGAGTTTCTTGTCTCTTCTCTCTTAAAGAACTCAAGATATGGTTATCTTTCTCGTTTTCATTACAATTTCTACAGCCCTATTAGGAAGTAAAAAGAAGGCAACTTATGTGATGTTTTCCTTTTTAAATCAGGATAGAATTAAGAGACGGTATATCACACTTGTCTAAGATTTTCACTGTAGTAGGATAAAGACGGAGATGGACAGATACTAAGGAATTTCCAACATCATTCTCCACACTGCTGCAAAACCAAGTCAGACATAATCATCTGAAGTTCTTGTCACCACTGCTCGTCTCACTGTTATTTTTGTTTAAGGTTGACAGAAAAAGCTGAGGTCTTCGTGACCTAAAGAATTCAGAAAAATGGATCATATTTCACTGAAAGGAAGTAATTTGATAATGACTCTCCAGTTTATTCTCTTTAAATTTTTCATTAGTGTATATTAATTGTATAAAATGATGGGTTTCATTATGACATTTCCACATATGTATGTTATGTACTTGCATCATATTCATGTCCCATTATTCTCTCCTATCTCCCCTACCCTCTCTCTCTGGCAGGACCTGGCATTCTTACATGCAGTGGTACCTAAAACGTTCTTAGAGGAAAATCGCCCCTCCCTCCTCCATGAAACATTCCATCCCGAATAGCTGTGCCCTTTCCCACTGAGGGATCACGTTGCACACATGGGTCTCATTAGCTTCCCATTATCACCATGACTATTTTAACATTCTTTTCTTGTCATTTCTCCTAGATGCTTAATATATACTTTGAATTATTTTTCTTAAAAACAAACAAAACTCTTCTTCACACAGACTTTTTATTGGTTGAAGTCTTTAGTATTTGCTACTTCAATAACTAAGCATTACTGGCTAATTATAATGTACTGATTCTATTTCCTTTTTTTAAGTTTAAAAGGTGCTAATTGGGGTAAATACACATGAAGACATATGTTGAAGTATTTAATTGAAACACATCTGGGCATTTAACTGATTGCCTACTGAGTGCAGTGCACTGTTTCTGGGAAATATAACTGAAACTCAGCAAATATTGATTGATTTCTACCACGTGCAAGTTACTATGGTGAGTTACTTATGTGGAACAAAATGTAATTTTATGGGACAAGATGGCGGTTAATTGAGATTATAATCTGTGTAAAATGTGTAAGATTGTAAAAACAGATTCTGATTGTAAAACATCATCTGAGGTATTTCTCCATCAATCACCAGCAATGGCAAATAAATCCAACATTTTCCATGCTGAGCACACAGCAGATATCAGTAATGGATTACCGCTCAGCTGACACAGAGCCCCAGAAATCTCCTCCACACGACCCCTAGGCAAACTGTATCTCTCTATCAGAGTTCATCTAGGCACCCATTTGTTCAACAAATGTTTATCAAGTTGCCTCTTGATATCTCATAATCATATAACTCCTATTTATTTCCTGAGCATTTGGCCACCAAGAATATGAGGAACTTTTTGCAGCCTCTTTTACACTAAGTTTTAGCCAAAGGGATGTAAACAGAAAATGTATTCAACAACTTTTTAATAATCCTCCTCAAGAGACAAATAGTACAACTACTTCACCTTCTTTCTTACACCTTCCTCATTCTAGCTGCCTGGAAGCCAGGGTGCCATTATCCTGGAACTTAAAGGTCCTGTCTTGGAAATGGTGAAGCAATGATTTGGAAGAATCCCAGGCTCCTGAGGACTTTCTGAGTGGAGATGCCATGCCAGCCCTCACCTGTGGACCTGCAGACTTTCACACGAAACAGAATTACATCCTCCTACTGAAGTCATTGTTACTGTAAGCCTGCATGACTCACTGTAAAGCCTGCCCTTAACTATATACTCACAGGATGGGAAGTCCTACAATAGTGTAGGCTTCACGAATGGTGGGATCTAGTGGCTATAGCTCCGTTCCTTCGTGACATTTTTGGCCTCTGCTCTCCTCCATAAGCAAGATTTGTCTCAGGCTGGCAGTGGGGTTCTGGACCTTAACATCTGCACATGACAAGATCTAAAAGAAGAGGGGGAAAGTAGCTCCCAGATGTTTTCCAAGAAAAGAGAAAATGATCTTAGTAATAACTCCCCAACAAACCTTTTCTCTTGCATGGGGGCCTGAATTGAATCCTGAAACAAGATTGTCCTGTAACAAGATTCCCCTTAAACCATGTAGTGGTGTATGGGGGAGTGTCCCTGCCTGTAAGCCAGGCACACAAGCTGGTAAGAGAAGGCCATGCAGTTGAACAAAATTGACGTTGTGTTAGGAAGAAGGAAAAGTGATGTTCTGGTTATTTATTAGCATAATAAACCACCAAAAATAAAAATAAATAAATAAAAACTCAGTAGCCTAAAAACAACAGTAATCTTGCTTCGCTTACAAGTCTGCAACTTGGACAGACCCAGCCCATCTCAGCTTCACGTGACGTTAGTGAGGAGACAGGGGCTGCTTGAAGGTCGGCGGGTGTTTCCTCTCCTCAGGCCTCCTGTCTGTCTCTGTACAGTCTTGCTATGTGGTCTCTCCAGTGTGGTGGCATCAGGGTCGCTGGACTTCCTACATGGAATTTGGGGCTCTGGAGGCTCATGTCCCATGGTGGAGAGAGTCTCAAGGTGCTGCCTTACCTTCCTCACTTAGCTTCACCGCCTTCACATGTTACTTGTAGAGGCAGTGACAAGGGCCAGTCTGGTTCCAGGGGAGAGAACACAAACTCTACATCTTGATGGTTCCGTGGAAAGGATCAGGAAGAGTATATGAGACTGGAATTATTGTTGTGACATTTGGGGGGTGGGGGAATTAAATATGCCACAAGAAGAATAGGAGCTTGATAGGCCACCAACAATATCCACCACCAGGAAATAACCCATATACACAGAAACCCACCTACTTGCTGTACAAAGTCATAGCTACTTCAAAAGATAGATGCAGCCACCAAAAAAGGAACATATGTGAGACAATGCTTGTGTTAATTAGCTCAATTTAGCCATTCCACATCTCAAAACTGTCAAAACACCATGTTGTATACCACAAACAACTTTTTTCAATCAAAAATAATAATAAAATCATCTAAAAAGACACAGCAGCTGGGCACGGTGGCACATGCCTTTAATCCCAGCCACTCAGGAGATGGTGACAGGAGGGGTTGTAAATTCGAGACCACAGGCAGCCTGTGTAATTTATCAAGACCTAGTCTCAAAATACAAAGTAAAAAGTGGGCTAGTAGTAGGGCTTAGTGGTTGAGTGCTTGAAAAAAGCACATGTGAGGACCTGGGTTCAACATCCAAATTCCATAAATAAACAAACAAACAAATAAATAAATAAATAAAAGTTAAAAAATAAAAAGACAAAGCATGCAAAGTGCTATTGAGGCTCAAAAATGGAAGAGATTATATTTCTGCTGGGAGGGGTGTGCAAAGAAGACAGCATTTGAAAGGCATGAATAAGGGGAAATACAAATAAGGGGATTCCAGTGAAGGCCCAAGTAAGTAAATCTCCACCCAAGGAAATGCCTGGGAAAGAGAATTCAAGATTAAGAAAGTAAGTAAATCCAGAAGAGGAAAGGAGCAGTGCCAAATCAGCTCAACCAATCACAAATGTGTTCCACTCAGTAAAGATTTGTAATAGTTTTTCTAGGCCTTCACAAGGAAAATGTTGCAAAATAATATAAATAAGTAAATGTAATAACGGGTAAAGCAGGTCAGCAGACAGATAGAAGAACAGACAGATGAGAGAGAGAAAAAAATAAGCACATACATCACAGGGGCCTTCAGTTGGAAACAAATGACTGACTGCGTTGTCTGCATGGCCCTGGGGCTGACTTCCAGCCTTGGTCCATTTGGTGCTGCTGTAACAGAATACCACAACGAGGTGATTTATAAAGAAAGAAATTTACTTCTTACTGTTCCTAGAAGCTGGAAGTCCAAGGTTAAGTCACTGGCATTTGCCAAGGGCTCTTCTTGTTGTGTCCTCACTTAGTGGAGCAGGGAAGGGGCAAGAGAGAACAACCCCACACCTGCAAGCCCTTTTTAAGGCAGCATTAACTATGAGGGTGGAGTCTTTGTGACCTAAACCCCTCCCTAAGGTGAGCCCCCAACACAGCCTTGAAGATAAGTTTCCAACCCATTAATTTTAGGGGACACATTCAGACATGGCATTTCCTACAAACAAAAGGGTTGATTTTAATCCACCAGGGACTCTCAACCTATTTGATGTGGAAAATGATATTTATAGCTCTTGGCACCCCAGGAGAAGAAGACTGAGGCAGGAGGTTACCTCTCCTGCTCAGGGGCTCTGGCCATAGTAAGAACTGAGGTAAATACCTTGCTAACCTTGCAAACTGCTCAGAAGATTTTTACAAAATTACTGATGCAGGATTCTGATTTAACTGATCCAGGGTACAGCCAGGACAAAGAACTTTTTGAAAAATTTCTCCACAATTTTTTTTTTAGTACTGGGGGTTGAACCCAGGGCCTCACCCACACTAAGCAAGTGCACTACCACTGAGCCTCATCTACAGCCCCCTTTTTATTTCTTAATTTGAGACAGAGTCTTGCTAAGTTGTGCAGACTGCCTCAGGCCTCTAACTCAAGATCTTCCTGCCTCAGCCTCCCAAGTCAGTGGGATTACAGGTTTGTGCCACCATGCCAGACTCATAAGTTTCTTATCAACCAACCAGATCATTATGAACTTCTTAGCATTGACTACTAGGGAATAGCATCTTAAGGGCTTAATAGCATAGTTCATCTTCATGATTGGAGTTTCCACCCTGTAATAGCATTTAATCATTTCTCTACAGGGGAGCAGGAAGAGGGAAAAAGCTGGCTCTTAGGTGTGTAACTTCCACCTATACAGAAGGATCTGGATATTTTCCTTTTAATTTTCACTTCTAATATATAATTCCTTTTAGAGTCCCAAGGGAAAAGTCTTTGTTTCTGGTATTTCTAATGGGGTGTTGTTGTTGTTGGGTGCCATCAAGTTGGATCCAGTTCATGGCCCCCCTCTGTACAAGAGAATGAAACACTACCCAACACTATACCATGTGCACCATCTTTTTATGTTTAAGCCCAATGTTGCAGCCACTATGTTTCTTCTAATTTTGAGTAATTCACAGCAGCAAAAGGAGGTCCCAGGGGCTTTACTCTATTCCTCCATTACTCCAATCCTATCATTAAGGATGACTCTACTCTGAGGAGGCAATTCTTCTCAAGAGATATCTTTGTTATTATACACTGAGGAATTTGGACATAAATAATGTAGGCTGAGAATGCTCTCTGTCCATCCAATCTGTTGTTTTTAGGTACCTATGAGTTGGGTCCGACTTATAGTGACTCTCATAGGGTTTCAGTGGCTTCGGGATTGCTTCAGAAGTGGATTGCCACATCCTGCTCTTTTTTTGTGGTGCTGGGGATTGAACCTGGGTCCTCAGAGAGTGCTGTATGGCACTCTAACAACTGAGCTAGGCCCCAGCCCCGTCTATCCAATCTACTTATTTCTAAAACGGTCTCTGCCTGAGACAAAATAGCAAAAATAGACAACCTTTAACATGTGATTTTTACTGAGCCCACCCTTCACTTCCCAACAGAGGAATTGGGAATAATGCTAGTAATTTTGGCAGCAGAAGCCCCTGGGAAGTTTCCTGCTATGGACTATGTGTTAGTCAGTTCATGCATTTTTGTGGCAAAATCTGGCCGAAACAGTTATGGGAGGAAAGATTTACTGGGACTCACAGAGAATTTCAGTGCAAAGACTCAGGGCAGATATGGCAGTGAGATAGGTGTGGAGGCAAAGCAGGCCCCTTCAACGTATGGCACAGAACCTCACATCTTGGCAATCAGGAGCAAAGAGAGCTTACTGGAACCGGGCACCCACATAAGACCTCCAAAGAGCCACCCCCAGTAACGTGCTTCCACAAAGCTAGATCCCACTTCCCAAAGTGCCATGGCCTCCACAACAGTGCCACCAGCTGGGGACCAAATCTTCAAACACATGACTTTGGGAAACATTTTAGATTTAAACCATAGCATATTATACTCTTTAATTCGTTAGTGCAATCATATCAAGAGCAAAGAAATGCTTTCTAGGCCCAAATCAGGCACCAACCCATCACGGATTCTCCACATCTGATTCAGGGATGTCCAAATCAGGATTAAAGGAATCAGAAAGACAAAGCCTCAGAACACTGAGTAAGAGATTTGGGGACTTATGACAATAGCTATGCAAGGCATGGGCCTAAATGTTAGCTTAGGACTGAGGCAAGAATCAAGAAGTGCATTCAGAAAAGAGTTGACCGCCATCCTTGAGCATATCTGGACAGTTGCTACATGGATGCTGACAATTCTTGACTCTCCCAGGGTGGTCTGAGCATGCACCAGACATCTCTACTGCAGGCTGTCAGCTCTGGGGTCCTGTGGCCACTTGCACTGATGGGCCATGGAGAACCAGCCCCATGCATCACCCAGCAGGTACTCTTCTCTTGTAGATGCTGACTCAGACCATCTGACACCACGGTGTACTAGTCAGATTTTGTTGCTGTGACAAAATACCCAAGGGAAACAATCTAGAACAAAAAAGATTTATTTTGGCTCATGATTTCAGAGGTTTCAGTCCTCCATTGGCTGGCTCCATTGCTTTTAAGCTGAGGTGAGGCAGAACATCATGGTGGGGGTGGGGAGCATGTGGTGGAACAAAGCTTCTGACTTCATGGCAACTGGGAAGTAGAGGGAGAGTGGGGAAAGTGCCAGGGACAAGATGTACCTTCAAACGCACACCCACAGTGACTCATTCCCTCCAACCAGGCCCCATCTCCTAAAAGCCATTCTGCCATGAACTCATCATTGGATTAATTCATTGATGAGACCAAGCCTTCAGCACATGAGTCTTTTTGAAGGACGCATCATATCCAAACTATAACACACAGCCTCAGCTTTCCCATCATGGGTAGGAGTCAAACTCTGTAGGGTTGGCAGGGCAGGACACCCCTCTAATTGGAGGCCCCTCTTTCTTCCAGACAGCCTTCCTGCCTCCTCCTTCACTGGGATTAACAGTGTCTAGAAACTGCTATCCATCATGGTGATGCCTTACCTGTCTTGGGTTTACGCCTCCAATGTGCCCGGAGGCATACTACTCCATCCCATACTTGAGCTCCAGCTCTTTCCTTTTATGCTTTTTTCCCTACTTTTTCCCCTACTTCTTGATTGTCTTCCCACCTCATTTTTGCTCAAATAACACATATACTTGGGATATACGAGTTACCAGGCCTGGAGTGCTTTTTTTTCTCCACGGTGCCTCAGGCAGGAACTCCCACACACACACTTGCCACTGGGAGGAGGCTGTGAACCCCATGGTAGCAACCAGGCAGTCAGACACTGGGATCATCAGGAAGAGGCTCACCAAGGCAGAGCAGGCACCTGGCAAACCAAAGGGAAACAGCCAGACCAGGTAAACAGGCTTAGAATGAAAAGCTCCCTCAGCAGGAAAAATGAACTAACTGATTCACATTCCCTCCTGCCTGCACGTCCTGTGCAGTATCTCAAAGCCCACTCCACTATTCAAACCTGCCAGGAACACTTGACTGTGGTTGCACCTGCTGGCACTGCCACACTTCCTCCAGCTCCTCACCAAGGTTGCAGAACATCCCATAGAATCTCAAGTAATGGCTGGATTACAGACGAGGCCTGAGGTGTTGGTAATGCACCCACAATCAGTTCATGAATCCATGATTATAGTCTTTACATAAAACAAGGTTAACAAGATGGCGAATTCAAATGGTAATCTACTTTGGCTCTGATAGTTAAACTAAAGGGCAACACAGCATGAAGCAAAGAATATGGTCTTTTTGAGGGGAAGGGATGGTTTTGAGTCAGGGTCTCACTAGGTAGCCAGAACTGGCCTTGAACTCACGACCTCCTGCCTCAGCCTCCCAAGTGCCAGGATCCCAGGCATGAGCCACCACCCCTGCAAAGAATACAGTCTTCTGAGTTCTAAGACCAGAAATCAAGTTCTATCCTTAAAGCATGAGCTTATGATTGAAAACTCTGAGTTGCTTGCTTTATGAGTAGAATTGAGGAATTAATGGTTAGTTGTGACGGCAAAAACAACTTGGGCTTCGGAGTCAGGCAGCCTTACATTCAAAACCCACAACTTACACTACCTCCAGACTGGCAATCTTCCTCTGAGTCATACAACCTCCCCCCAAAATAGCCTCGCCCTCTCTCTGTGATGCTCCACACCTGCTTCTCTTACTTACCCCCTAAAGCCCCAGTGGACCAGCCTATTGACAAGTGAAAGGCAACCTGGTAAACCACAGACTCCCCCAGAAGGTAGCTTTTGGTGTGACGCCTGTCAGAACAGCCCTGCCTCACCTCTTGCAGGAGTCAAAAACAACTGCAGAGCGAGTCCAAATGCGTCAGCCCCCGGGCAGAATCCACAGCACAGAGACTGCATTGCTCCTCTTTCTTGGGTTCCAGGGAGGCCTGCCATGTGTGACTCAGACCCACACCACTGCACCAGAAGAAGGTTCCTGATTCCCAGACGGATCCCAGCCAGTCATGGGCTGTTGGCATTCTAGTCAGGTGAATAGCAACATATATCTCCGCTTTTTGTCACTTGAAATACAAAAGGGGCCAAGTGCAGTATTTTGTTTTTGTTTTCGTTTTGTTTTTGTTTTGTTTTTGTTTTTTGTCTTGTTTTGTTTTTTGTTTTTTGTTTGTTTGTTTTTGGGGGGTTTTGCCATATTGGAGAATACAGGGCCTTGAGCATGCTGGGCAAGAGCTCTGCCACTGAGCTATACCTCCAGCCCTTTTTTTATTTTACTTTGAGACAGGGTGTCACTAAGTTGCCCAGGCTTATCTCGAACTCACCATGCTCCTACCTCCACTTCCTGAGTACTGGGATTACAAGCATGTGCCACACCCTGCAACCCTGTCATTTTGAGCCGTGGCATGGGTTACTGGCCATTGATGGAGATAGCAGCTCTGGGGTCACCCTGTCATGGGGCTTGGGAGGTAAGGAGCCCTCCTGCAGTCCATAGCTTGGGTTGTAAGCTGTTAGTAAGGCATTTGAAGTTAGAATCTTTGGGTTCAAGTCCCAGCTTAGCCATTTACCAGAAATATCTTTGTCAGGTCGTTGAAACCAAGTTCTCATCTGTATGACATGCTTTATCGTTATTAAAGTTTGCCACTAACTCGAGGGTGTTTGTTTGTTTGTTTGTTTGTTTGTTAAATAAGAAAACAGCAATTGGAGCTTTGGTTCCAATAGTAAGTCAATCTGAGGGCCAGCATGTTGTAGTGCAAGGCATGTGGCCTTTTTAACCCAAAGGAAAGGATAAGGCTCTCATCCACTCAGGGTCTCATTTTTCTCCCTGTGGGGTGGGGAATGGTGACTTAAAGGGTGGTGAACTAAGCAGGCTCAGGGTCATAGCCAGAACTTAACTCAGTCATGTGGCCTGAGGCAGATTGCTCAGGCTCACTGAGCCTCAGTTTCCTTCATTGTTCACATGAAATAACATTATTTTTGTAAGCAATCATGATTTTTAAATGGAATAATAAATACATGCACAGAAACTTCTATAAAGATACCTACCTAGCACATAGGAGGCACCTAATAAGTGGGAACTGTGCCTATTATTGCCATCATATGTAGAATGTGCCTTGTAGTGGTGTGAACAGTTACACAAATACCAGTTATTATTAACTTACATTTTTCCCCACAATGCCTAAGGAGGTTAACACAGTGGAGTACAAAAAATTATTGCTTTAGAAGAGGAAATAAATTAGCTGTGGTCAGAGCACAGTCATTTAAACAAACATTTGAATAGTCTGAATAGTCAAGAGCTTAGGAAAAGAGTCAGGTTGTTTGGGGCTAAATCCCAGCTGTGTGACCTCAGACAAGTCACTTACCCTCCCTGTGTTTCAATTTTGCCACCTCTGAAACAGGATGTTAATTGAAACTGCCTGCAGCCGTACCACTGTGGCATCCAATCCCATCAGATCTCAGAAGCTAAGCAGGGTTGGACCTGGTTAGTACTTGGATGGGAGACCGCGCTGGGAACACCAGGTGCTGGAAGCTTGGGAAAAGGACCCAGCAACCCACTCCCAAAAAACAATCAGCCATTGAAAACCCTATGAACAGAAAAGAAGCACTATCTTTTACTATATAGTATTTTTCTATATGTCCTTGGGTTCCATTTCTAAGATAGAAACTTTTCCTGTAGTGGTCTTTGTTTCTATCTTGTTAGAACAATTACATGCGATTTTTAGTCCATTTGTATTGACCTCATTCTTATCTTTCCTCCCCCACTTTTAATGTGATCTGACCTTTGAGTAGGATTTTTCCTTCTTGTAATTTTGAGTCAGCTCTCTCATATGAGTGAGAACATGTGTTGTTTCTCTTTCTGAGCTTGTGTTCGTTCACTTAAAATAATTTTCTCTAATTCCATCCATTTTGCTGCAAATGACCCTATTTCATTTTTCTTGATTGCTGAATAGT
>VMDO01002947.1:119045-154630 GCA_007922755.1 Pedetes capensis | reverse complement strand
GAGGAGGAGGAGGAAGGCGGCATGCTATACTTCGTGCTTGGTGAATGGCAGCCCAAGTTTCTACCATGGTCCTTTCGAGCCTCAATGGCCTCATCTGTAAAATAGGTCTGGTGATCTCAACATCAGGGCTTGTGATAAGGACAAAATGAGTGAAAACTGATGAGTATTTGTGCAAACAAACCTTGGATGACATGAATGACACCGTGCCACACTAATCTTTCTCCCTTCCCGCCCCGGACCTTCGATTGAGCTGCTCCCTCCTCCTGGGCGCCCCCTCCTCAGATCACCCTGCCCTGGTCCAACCTTTGCTTATGGCCCAGCTCTTCTCTGAGGCTCTGCAAGAAGCCATCTCTTCCAGAGCTTCCCCCCATCCTGGTTCCTGCGCTCAGCCTTCTTCCTCCAGAGCCGTGCATGAGCCTGATGGGAGGCTCCCATCTCCCTGCTGGATCGTGAGCTCTTGTAGGGTGCCGAGGGGCTTCCTGCACGCGGAATCTGCAGCCCCCTTCCCCAAGCTGCTCACAGTGGGCCCTGATAGATGTTGGTTTAACTGGATTACAGCAGCAGAGTGAGGGGAGCCGCGGTCTCCCCTCAACCACTCTTCCAATCGGACGTATAACTGCTTCTCTGGGATAGGAAGGAATCGAACCAAGGACCATCTTCCCAGAGAAAAGAAGCCCATGTAGGATTTTAGAAGTAACTGCAGTTCTGTGGTATGCCCATCTGCAGGAGGAGGGAGAACTCAGGCAAACAGGCTCCCAGCAAGCAGGCAGAGGTAAAGGCCGCGCTCAGCCTCCTGAGGTCTCGGACAAAGCGCCTGCACCGGCTGGGGTTCCTTCAAGGGCCAAGCCCCACCCAGCCACACCGGGGTTCAGGGAGGAGGGCCACAGGTCTGCCTCTATGTCCATAGGGTTGGCACTTGCTGGCCTCTGCCCAGCTCCGGAGCCGGTTCCCACTGTGGCCTTGATCCCATTTCCTGTCTGGCTCCACCATGGATGGTCACAGGGGCTACCCTGCCATCTCCCTGCTTCCCCAAGGCCCCTTCCAGTCTGTCCCTCAGGCAGCTGCCACGGGAACCTTTCTAGAACCCACATCTGAACACGCCCTTCTTTCTCTTTCTCTCTCTTTTTATCTTTTCCCTTTTTCCCAGTACTCTTATTTTATTAGTAACTTTTAGTGTACAACCTAAAGGGTCTCATTGACCTTTCTTTCTTTCTTTCTTTCTTTCTTTCTTTCTTTCTTCCTTTCTTCCTTTCTTCTTTTTTTCTTTTTTGTGGTACTGGGAGTTGAACCCAGGGCCTCGCGCCTGCATGCTCTGCAAGTGCTGGACCACTAAGCTGCGCCCTCAGCCCATTTTTTTACTTTTTGAGACAGGGTCTCGCTAAATTGTGCAGACTGCCTCTGGTCTGGAACTTGGGATCCTCCTGCCTCTGCCTCCCGTGCCGCTGGGATTACAGGCGTGCGCCACCGCGCCCGGCTCTTGTTCACAACTCTGCAATAAGGCTGCACAAGTCCATCGTGTTATAGACACAAACGGTGTGCGTTGGAGCTGTGCGCATGGTGGCCCTGCATCCCAACCCTCTGGCAGAGAGCGCTCCACAAACCAAGACCAAGTTATGCCAGGCACTGTGACGCACCCCTGTAATCCCAGCAACTCGGGACGCAGAGTCGGGAAGATCCCAAGTTCAAGGCCAGAGGGAGCCTGTTCAACTTAGTGAGACCCTGTCCCCAAAGAGAAAAGGGGTGCAGCTCAGCGGTGGAGCCCTTGCATAGCATGCATGTGGCCTGAGTCCAACCCCCCCATACTACGAAAACTAAAACAAAGACTAAGTTGATGTGGGGCTAGAAGACCTCCATGTGACTTCAGGGTGGCTCTTGGAGTCAATCCTGTGCTCCCAAGGACTCTAAAGGTCATGCGGGTAAAACGTCGGCTGCAGCTGTTCTCTTTCGCCCTCCTAAATCACCGTGAACTTCAGATGATCATCCTCGGAAGCCACAGTCCAGATGCAGTCCTGGGTCTGGGAAAGGCATGAGGAAGGAAGGACCGTCATGGGGAGACCGATGAGGAGCCGATTACCGCCAACCAGGCTGGATTATCCTTTTCCATTATTCACAAACGCAGGTTTAAACGTTTATGTCCAGGTAGCCGCCTAAGAACGACACAAGCTGACGCAGATGAGAAAACAGCCCTGTCAGGAACATCAAAACTGCAGCTGACGACTGGATTAGTCAGAGGATGCGCTTGTTCTGGTTCTGGTCTTTCAGCTCAACTTCCCCAGGCTCCGGACGGAAGGAAGGAGGGCTGTCTGTGTTCCAGCATTGTTTTCCCTGTGCTAAAGGAGGGGCCGTCTGTGTTCCAGCGTTGTTTTCCCTGTGCTGAGCAGACCCGGGTTGTGGTCTGCTACTCCTGGCGCTCCGAGTCCACACCCTGCATTTCCGAAGGCCTGAAACCCTGCCCGTCAGCCCTGGGTGCAGGGACTCTGGAGCCCTCTCGGTGACGTGTGTAGGAGTCTTGTGGTGGCCCCTCAGAGAGCACCTCTGCCAACTGCTGCTAAGAGGAAACTGAGGCTTTCAAGAGTCATGCTTCGCCTCAGCAAGTCTCGCATGGGAAAGTTTATCCTGGGAGATTAAACTCATGGGTTTAAGGATAGCGATAGAAGATACAGGCCAAGGAGCATTGTGTAAAATAGCAAGTGTTCCATTGAGAACTTTCAGTGACTTCTTCCTGCTTGGAGAGCAAAAAAGCCAGAATTCGGCTCACATCAAATAAGTAGGGCTCTGTGAGTATTCCAGGCTTTTATTGGGACCTGTGAAGGGTCCACCCTGACAGAGGAATGATGGACCAGAAAGCAACCAGGCTTTCAGTGACCACAGCTCAGGTTCAAAGGGCCACATGAACAGAACACAGGAGCACATTTGTATAATTACCTCAGTAAATGTAATAAAAATCCAATATCTGTTTAGGAGTAAAAACTTATAGAAAATTAAGCATTAAAAAAGACTTCCTTACTCTGATAAACCTACCGCAAATACTATACTCAATTGAAAAATATTAACAGCTCTTCCCTGGAGTTTATGAATAGATGGCTGTGAAAAATTCTATTCTGCATTGTATTAGAGGGCCTGGACAGTGTGATGAGAAAAAAATTCAAATAGCTAATGTTAGAAAGAAAAATATTAAATTGTCATTTTCACAAATGACATGATTGTATCAACAAAAAGTCCAAAGGGATCTCTAGGTAAATTATTAGAGTAAATACTTGAGTTTAACCAAGTCACTGAACATAAGATCAATATATAAAAATTAACCATGTTTCTATATGGCAGCAACAAACACAAATCTTCATATCATTTACAACAGCATAAGAAATTAAATACTTGTAAATGAATCTAACTGAGATTTGTGATACTTCTACTTGGAGAACTATAAAATATTATGGAGGTAAAATTGTTGTTGTTAGGTGCCATCGAATCAGTGTCCAACTCATAGCATAACACTTTTGTTAGTGCTTCTCTGCTATTCATAGGGTTTTCAATGGTTGGTTGTCTTTTGGGAGTGCACTGTTGGGTCCTTCTCCCAATCCCACAACACCTGGTGTTCCCAGGTGGTCTCTCATCCAAGTACTAACTGAGCATGACCCTGCTTAGCTTCTGAGATCTGACGGGATCGGATGCCATAGTGGTAGAGGTAAAATAGGTAGATGTAAGTTAATGTGGGGATATACCATGTTTATAAAGACATAAAGATGTCAATTCTCCCAAAATTTATCTATAATTTACCTATAAGTTGAATGTAAAATCAATAAAAACCCTAAAGGTGCTGTGAGTAGGTAGAAATCCACCATTCTAACATTTATATAAAATGAAAAGGGCTGAGAACATCCAAGGTAATCTTTATCAGATATCAAGCTTTTTAATTAAGATAGTATATAATTGGCAGGGGCTGGGATTTAGCTCAGTTGGTAGAGCACTGCTCTGCAGTCTCTGAGGTCCTGAGTTCGATTCCCAGCACAACAAAATGGGAGAAGGACGTGGCAACCCACTCCCAAGGCAATCCTGAAACAGTCAGCCATTGAAAACCCTGTGAGGGTCGCTATGAGTAGGACTGGACTCGACAGCACCTAACAACAACAACAACATACAGTTGGTACAATGATAAGAAAATGGAGTCCATAAAATGCTCATTATTCTTACTGACCAACAATAAGTCCATGCCTGGCCACCCACGTGGGGGAGATGAATGTTGGTCTTTCCTTCCTTCACACCACATACAGAAGTTAACACCAGGTGGGTGATATATTTGAACATTTACGGTGTAACGATAAGACATCCAGGAAATTACGTGTATTAATTTTTTTGGTTTTTGCAGTCCTTGGGATTGAACCCATAGCCTTTCATATCTAGGCAAGTGCTCTACCACCAAGCCATATCCCCAGCTCCCAGGAAATTATAACTTTTGGCAAAAAAAAAAGATGTTTCAAACAGGACATGAAAGCACTAAGCCTAAAAGAAAAGGACTGACCAGCTTGACTACATTAAAATGAAGAACTCTGTTTATCAACTGACATGATTATGTGGAAAGACATGTTCAACACATGTAACTGGCGAGGGATTAATATAGAATATGCTTAGAACCCCTACAAATTAATAAGGGAGAAAGATCACAGAAATCTAGGCAAAACACTTGAGCAGCATTTTACATGAGAAGATATTTAAATGGCCAATAAATGAAGACAATATGTTCAAAGTCATTGGAAGTGAGGGAAATCGTTAACCCAGAGTGAGACCTGGTAGACTCTCAAGCACACAGACACCTCTTTTGGTCACACAGATGTGGAACCTGAAACTCTCCAACAGTGCTTGGAAAAGAGTTTCTACCAAAAGTTAGAAGGATTCATACCCTATAGCCAGCAATTCCCTCCTTCAGTGTATGATCAACAGAAATGCCCACCTGTATCTACAAAAGACTCCCATGAGAATGTTATTTGTGATAGACAAAAATTGGAAGAAATTCCAAGGTTCAAATGTCCATAAAATGTTGTTGTTGTTGTTGTTAGGTGCCGTGGAGTCGGTATCCAACTCATAGCGACCCTGTGTACAACGGGCGAAACACTATTGTCAGTGCTTCTCTGCTGTTCATAGGGTTTTCAATGGTGGATTCATTTTTGGGAGTGGGTTGCCAGGTCCTTCTCCCAAGCCTACAGCACCTGGTGTTCCCAGGCAGTCTCCCATCCAAGTACTAACCAGGTCCGACCGTACTTAGCTTCCAAGATCTGACCGGATCTGATGCCACAGGGCTATGGCTGCAGGCTGTCCATAAAATAGAACAGGTAAATAAGTTGTGGACTATTCAGAGTGAAATACTAAACCACAGTGAAAATAAATAACTGGAAATTCACAGGAGGGAATCTCACAATGTTGACTAGAAAGCCAGACACACAAAAAAGTACATATCCCATGATGCTATCCATGTTGTTGTTGTTGTTGTTAGATGCGGTCAAGTTGGGTCCAACTCATAGTGACCCTGTGTAGAGCAGACAAAACACTCCCCCACACTGTGCCATACCCAGTACTACTGTCAGTGCTTCTCTGCTATTCATAGGGTTTTCAGTGGCTGATTGTTTCAGGAGCGGGTTGCCAGGTCCTTCTCCAAAGCCTAGAGTACCCACTATTCCCAGGCGGTCTCCCATCCAAGGACTGACTGACCCTGCTTGGCTTTCAAGATCAGATGGGATCCAATGCCAGGGTGGTACAACAATAGACACAACGCTATCCACATGAAACTCAAAATTAGATGGAACTGACCCATAGTGGTGAGAGTCAAGACAATGTCACCACAGAGGAAGACTGACTGGGAGGGGGCACACATGGGTTGCCAGGGGGGTTGGAAATGTTCTGTGTATCGGTCTGGATAGAGCCTTTATGAACGTAGTCATTGTGAGAAAATTCAGCCATGGGCCAGCCTGTTATTTGTGTACTTTTCTGAACACAGGTTGTACTTCAATAAAATAGTTATTTTTTAAGAAGAATATACTTATCTTTGATTCGGAGGCAAGGCAAGCAGGAGAGGAGTAGAAAAGGAAGGTATTAGCTGTATTATGAGGCGGGTACAAAGCACAAGGGTTGGGTGGCGAGCGCCCCTGGGCAGGCTGGAGAGAGAAAGATGGGAGGAGGAGCAGGACTGAATCTTCTCTCCCTTTTCCTCTAAATTCTAGGCGATGGAATTGCCAGCCAGGCTCTCGCCTGGCTGACACAACAGATCCTTAATAACCTGTTGTCTGGTGAAAACAAACTTATGCGTCCTGGTGAATTGATGACGGTTTTATGGCCTTGGGCGTTGAGGGGGTTGTTTCCTGTTTTCTGCTTCTTTAGCTAAATGTTTAACCACCCTGCACTCACAACGGAGCCGTTGCTGAGGAGCAAGAAAAATCAATAGAGGACTTGAGTTTATTGGGTTTGATCTTATGACTCTCTATCATGAAAGAGCTTAAGAATTGGAATCCGGAGAGTAAAGCACACTAGAGGGTGCGTGCTGACTTCACAACACCTTTGCTTCACCGCCCCTGCCTCCCAGCCGCCCTGCCTGTGGTTCTCAATCCATGGGTGTTTCAAACAGGACATGAAAGCACTAAGCTTGAAAGAAAAGGACTGACGAGCCTGACTACATTAAAATGAAGAACTCTGTTTACCAGAGAAACATGGATGTTTCTCATGCCAACACACTAGTGTGCATGCACATGCACACACACACACACACACACACACACACACACACACACACGCTTCCTCTTAGCCCAGTCTTCCCGTCATTTTCTGTTCCTTCTTGGGCATCCCATTGCTGGGTGTGAGATTCCTGCCCTGCTCTTGGCCTCAGTCCAGCTGCAGCCTAAGATCCAGGGGTCCCTGAAGGCAGGTGAGGAGTTGGCGATGGGAGACAGAGACACAGCAACTCGGAGGCAGTGTGATTCTGTTCCGTTTCGACCTGGGATGGTTCACCCCTCCTTAGGCAACCTGGTGGCCCCCTGTTCCCTGGAGGTCACCCTACTGGTACAGAACTTAGTGGGGACACCCAATCTGCATAGCGCACTACAGCCCAGAGCTCCTGGACTCAAGCGATCCTCCCGACTCAGCCTCCCGAGTAGCTGGGAAAAGCTAGCTGAGATGATGCCTCTGACCCCGGGCCATGGATCTGTGGTGGTCCCTGCCTTTATTGGAGGCAAACACGTAGGCACAGGGCAAACCCAGGCAAAGCCGAGAGCCCTTTGAATGCTGGGTCTGGAAGACTCAGCTTTGGCGCCAGCGCCACCCCGGGGCTTGAGCTTCATCCTCAATGCAAAGTCTGACATTTCCCTCGGGTGCAGGAAGGGCTGGAGGATGGGCCAGGCCGACCTCAGAAACACCTGCTCTTCCTTGTCCCCAACACAAGCATCTCCCAGGGCAGTGAGCTTCCTGCCTCTCCAATGTCTGCTCCATTCATTCCTCCACTCATTCATTCACCACTATGCATTCACACATTCCACACTGCACCACCTGGAGCTTGAAAAGTCCTGCCCAAGTCACCAAAGTCCCCACCTTAGCACACTGATGCCTTACCATTGACCACTGGCGTGAGTCATCCTTTGACGTTGTCACTCGTCAGGGACATTGTCCTGTGGGTCAGCTGGGGACACCCAGCCCCTGACGGCCCCAAAGGGCCCGGCACATGCGGTCATTTATTTTCAAGTAGCCGCTTTTGCTGCTGTCAGTGGCTCCTGAAGACTCCCTGTCCCGGGACGCAGCGAGGCCAGAGTGTGGAGGGCACCCCTCTGCGGGCAGCCCCTGGGCTGGTGGGGAGCACCCTTGGGAACCCCAGGAGGGGGCTGGGTGGTGCCGCCAGCACTCCTGTGGCTTTCACGGCCAGCCGATTAACGCAGCTCTCGGCCTCCGTTCACCCTGTGGCCTGGCTGCCCCCCAGCACAGCGCTGCTCAGTGAAGGGAGTCATTCCCTGACTCGATGCATGACAAGCTTCACTTACGGATGAAATAAACTCCCCGTGCAAGATGGACACGGGAAAATCACAGAGATGACTCTGTCTGCGCGGCTGCTCGGGGCCGAGCAGGTGGAAGGGAGCACCCGGGCTCCTCCGTGGCCGAGGACCCCTCCAGCTGCCCTGTGACTTGCGGGTCCTGGGTCCACGCCCGGCGCCAGGCCGTCTGCTGGATCAAGGCCCCTCTTTGCGGCTGTGGAGTTGACTCCCCTAATCTAATTGGCCTTTCCTGATGGAGCTGTGGCCTGGGGTCCATTCACTCTTAACCACCGATCCCTCAGGTCTTCCTGTCCACAAGGAGGGTCCTGCCAGAGGGTGGAGCACCCCCAGCCACACCTGCGGCCACTGAGAGACACAGAATGCTGTGCAGCCGGGGCAGAGAGCGGCTGGGACGTGCGCAAGGTTATTGCGTGAGTCACGGACCTAGAACAGAGCTCTGGAAGTCAGGAGACAAGTGTGCACCACCATGACAAGCAAGGGACCTCACGTCCCCTGACCACCACCCCACACCACCCGGGTGCATGGAGAAGGAAGGGTGAGAGTGAAAGGAGAAGGTGAGCCCCTGAGGGTGGCTGCCACCTGCAGGCAGCCCACATGGATATGGCCTCCAGCCCCTGGGGAAGGCCCGGGCCTGGGCAGAGCATTCTCTATCTGGACTGGCAGAGCTGCAGCAGGACCGCCCCCCCTCGAGGAAGGCATGCGGCAGCCGCCCCTCGGTGCTAGTGCTTCCTACCCGCTTGACAGGCGGCCAAAGCAAAGCCCAAAGCTGGCATCTGATGTGATGCTGGGGAGAACTGGGCACCCTCAGGGGTGGCTCGGCAGGTCCTGCCCAGTCACCCACACTCCGACGCCCCACTGGGGTGGACGAGCATGGCTCCCACCCCCACCTGGACCCGGCTTGAGGCTGGCTCATCAAGAATCCATTTGTGGCCGGGCGTGGTGGTGCACGCCTGTCATCCCAGCAGCTTGGGAGGCGGAGGCAGGAGGATCACAAGTTCGAGACCATAGGCAGTCTGCGTAACTTAGCAAGACCCTGTCTCAAAAAGTAAGAAAGGGGGCTGGGGGTGCAGCTCAGTGGTCCAGCACTTGCAGAGCATGCAGGGGCGAGGCCCTGGGTTCAATCCCCAGTACCGCAAAAAAATAAAGTATCCATTTGTGCTCCAGGTCACAGGCCCAAGGCTCCATTCCTCCCCAAAGAATGCCCAGGGCCGGCACAGGGGCCCAGATGCCTAGAAGCCCTCCGGGCTGGTGAGGGGATTCTAGATGACCCCAGACCTGGCTGTCACCAAGGGCAGGAGCAGAGGGAACTAAGGCCATCAGCACTCCCAGAAAGGCCCTCGTCCCACACGGCCATTGCCCAGCGCATCCCTCAACCCCCTGACACTTCTCGGCAGTCGGGACAAAGGTAGTGACAGGCCAGAGTAAGGCTGAGCAGGAGCAATGTCCAGTGGTCAGTTCTGTTATTGTTGTTAGGTGCTGTCAAGTCATGTCCGACTCATAGTGACCTTAATAGGGTTTTCAATGGCTGATTGTTTCAGGATTGCCTTGGGAGTGGGTTGCCACGTCCTTCTCCCATTTTTGTGGTGCTGGGAATCTAACTCGGGACCTCAGAGACTGCAGAGCAGCGCTCTACCAACTGAGCGAAATCCCAGCCCGTGGTCAGTTCTAGCAGGGAGCGATCACTGACTGCAACTGGGCGACACCAGGGTCTACATCAAAGGAGCGGCCTGAGCAAGACAGCCTGAGGCAAGGAGGAGGGTCAGGAGACTAGCCGGGCCAGGAGCTCCCTGGGCAGCTGTGGACAGAGCTGTGTCTCTCCCCAGACTTCCACTTGCAAACCTCCATCTGTAGAATAGAGGCAACCTCTAAAGGACTCACCCTGCTGAGAATTTGAGTTGTTGTTGTTGTTGTTGTTGTTGTTGTTATTGTTATTGTTGTTAGGTGCCGTGGAGTCAGTATCCGACTCATAGCGACCCTATGTACAACAGGAGAAACACTATTGTCAGTGCTTCTCTGCTGTTGATAGTGTTTTCAATGGCAGATTGGTTTTTGGGAGCAGGTTGCCAGGTCCTTGGCTTATGCCTACAGTATCTGGTGTTTCCAGGTGGTCTCCCATCCAAGTACTAACCAGGCCCGACCCTGCTTAGCTTCCGAGGTCTGATGGGATTGGACGCCACAGTGCTGCAGCTGCAGGCAAGAATTTGAGTAAGAACCCAACAAATACTAGTTATGAAAACGGGTCTGCAGAAAATTCAGACTAGCAGAAGAGGCTTTTTCTTTCCTCCCTGGCCCATTTCCCAGAGCTTCAGGGGCCAGGCTCAGGGCTGTCTGGCTGTCCTTGAACTCCCTCTGTGTGTGTCTCTCTCTCAAACACATTGTTGTTGTTAGGTGCCGTCAAGTCGGTGTCCGACTCATAGCGACCCTCATAGGGTTTTCAATGGCTGACTGTTTCGGGAGTGCCTTGGGAGTGGATTGCCAGGCCCTTCTCCCATTTTTGCGGTGCTGGGAATTGAACTCGGGACCTCAGAGACTGCAGCGCAGTGCTCTACCAACTGAGCTAAATCCCAGCCCCTCAAACACATAGGGCAGGTCTTTTAGGAGGCCCCAGAGCATGGGTTGAGGCAATCTTCAAAGATGCAACACCAGCAATTGTGAACAGTCACGGAATGAGTTTTGGGGATGGGGTGCTGAGCATAACAGCTGGATGAGCAGGTTGCAAAATCACCTCATTTTAGCGTTGTCTTGACATTTTCGCAGGGTTGCGTCGCTGGTGCCTGGGATGAGAGGAACCCTTCAGTATAGACGGCTGCTTTCTAAAATGTGTCTGACTGAAATTTCTGCAGCGCAGAGAAAGTGTAGCTAGAAAGGGGCAGGAGCCACCTGCTTTAAGAACTGAACATATGTCTATCAACCTCAGGGACCTATTTCATTCCTAGGCATCTATTTGAGAAATAAAACCGCGTGTCCACAAAAAGCCTCGCGAAAGACTGAGCATCACTTTGTCAGGACAGTCAAAAACTCGAAACCACCTAGCTGTCCATCCTGGGGAGAGCAGAAAAACTATGGCAGCTTTGTGCAGCGGACATGATTCAGCAGCTGCTGAAAGAAACAGAGTCCACTGACACTTGCTTCGTTGCAGGATGGGGCGGGGGTCCCCGACAGTAAGGCACTGAACGAAAGAAGCTGGAACAGGAAAGTACACGCAGTATGAGTCCAATCCTCTGAGATTTCAGACTAGGAAACCTGCCTGTGTGCCAGAAACCAGGCCAGAGCTCCCTCCAGGCCAGAGGATTGACTGGGACAGGCAGAGAGACGGGGCAGGGTTGGGACATCATCCCGTCTTCCGCCACTCTCTCCTCTTCCCTTCCGTGCCTTTGGCTCAAATACAACAGAGCGAGATCCTGTCCCCTGGTTCCAGTCCTCCGTCTTGGTTCATATCATTCTCTCTTCCTGAAAAACCCTTCCACGGCCAATCTCCGTAGGGCCAGAACCTTCTACTCACCCCAGGAGCTAATTGAAAACATCACCTTCTCCCAGAAGGCTTTCCCTGTCCACACTTACTTAGCAGCAATTGCTCTGTCTTTCTAGCACCCACAATGTTGTTGTTGTTGTTGTTAGGTGCCGTCGAGTTGTGTCCGATTCATGGCGACCCTCATGGGGTTTTCAATGGCTGATTTTTTCGGGATTACCTCGGGAGTGGATTGCCACATCCTTCTCCCATTGTTGCGGTGCTGGGAATTGAACTTGGGACCTCTGAGACTGTAGAGCGGAGCTCTACCAACTGAGCTAAATCCCAGCCCAGCACCCACAATACAGCTTTCTTTTTTCCCCTTTCTTTGGGTCTGTGTTGTTCATTTGCAGTCGATTATAGCCATGCCTTGGGCTGGGATTTAGCTCAGTTGGTAGAGGGCCGCTCTGCAGTCTCTGGGGTCCCAAGTTTGATTCCCAGCACCGCAAAATGGGAGAAGGGCCTGGCAATCCACTCCCAAGGCAATCCCGAAACAGTCAGCCATTGAAAACCCTATGAGGGTCGCTATGAGTCAGATACCTACCCGATGCATTCCAAGCAGACCCTGGTCTCCTCGGTGCGGTCGCTGGGGTGAGTCCTACACCTACCCAGCAAACACCTGCCACGGGAGACCGGATCCCCAGACTCTGTGCCCTCCATTTATTGGTAAATAAAATGCCAGAGCGAAGAACCTAGATGCGGTTGGGCTCAGTCCAAGGGGAGCTCAACGTACCTCTGCTGATAATGAAGTCAATACAGTATCTCAGTCTTTATAGGGCTTCTCCTGTGGGCTCTTAGCATTGTCATTAAGCATTACCCTCACCCCCAACATGGGAAAAAGCATTTGTGTGTGGGGGGGAAGCAAGAGGCCTGGCCACCCCACCCCCCATCTCCTAGACATGAAGGAGGAATTGGGGAAGAGGAGGTATCAGGAATAGTGCCCAGTTTCTTGTTTGGGGGACCAGATGGGTGAGGATTTGTTCTCTTTTTAAAAAAATGGACAAGGGGCAGGGAGCCGTAGATTCAGCTTTGGTCACGCAGTCTGAAGAGGCTGCAGAGCAGCCAGGTGGAGGTGTCCAGAAGGCAGGTGGAGATATGACCACCCGGAGCTCCTGGGAGAGGCTGGGCTAGAACTTTAGGAGCTATCATGGCTCAAAGGGATGGGCATACGCCTGTGGAGAGTGGGAAAAGTGAAGAACTGAGGACAAGACCCCAAGGCTTCCGATTTCCAGTGATGGATAGAGTATCAGAAAACCAGTGAGAGATAGAGGGGTTCAGTGGTGTGCACCCGTCATCCCAACGACTCAGGAGGCAGAGGCAGGAGGATCACAGGTTTGAGGCCAGAGGCAGCCTGCGTAATTTAGTGAGGCCCTGCCTCAAGTCCAAAAATTTAAAATGGGGCTGGTGGTTCGACTCAGTGGTACGGCACTTGCAAAATGTGCTCAAGGGCCTGGGTTCAGCCCCTGGTAATGCAGAAAGAGAGAAAGAGAGAAAGAGAGAAAGAGAGAAAGAAAGAGAGAGAGAAAGAGAGAAAGAAAGAAAGAAAGAGAGAGAGAAAGAGAGAAAGAAAGAAAGAAAGAGAGAAAGAGAGAAAGAGAGAAAGAAAGAAAGAAAGAGAGAAAGAGAGAAAGAGAGAAAGAAAGAGAGAAAGAAAGAGAGAAAGAGAGAAAGAAAGAAAGAAAGAAAGAAAGAAAGAAAGAAAGGAAATGAAAACCAGCAAGAGGAAGGAGAAGGGGACAGAGAACGAGTGAGGGTGGAACCAAGAGTCCCTGCTGTCTGAAGAACTAAGGGCAGAAAGACTTTCAGACACTGAGCCCTCAGGAAGTGACAGGTGCCCGTCTGATAATTTTCAGTGTTGTGCAGAGGTTCAAAGTGTGGTCCAAGGCTGACCACATCAGCACCACATGACCACTCAGATAGACAAAGTCTCCAGCCCCACCCGGCCCCCACGGAATCAGAAACTCTGGACTGGAGGCGCAGTTCGCATAAACTCTCCAGGGAACTGGGCTGCATGTGAAAGGTTAAGAATCTCCAGTGTTAGAGGTGGCCTTCTTACATACCTTTAATTACTTATTTAGGTATTTTTAGGTATTTGGTGAGTTTTCATGCTATGTCGTTTTTGCTATTAGGTGCCGTTGAGTCGAGTCCGACTTGTAGCCACCCTCATAGGGTTTTCAATGGCTGATTGTTTCAGGGTTGATTCAGGAGTGGATCGCCACGTCCTTCTCCTGTTTTTGCAGTGCTGGGGATCAAACCTGGATCTTCAGAGAGTGCAAAGCAGCGCTCTACCAACTGGGCTAAAGCCTAGACTTTAATGCGATGATAAATGTTATTTTAAGCTTGCTTTTCTAGTATTTTTCTTATATTGCTAGTGTATAGAATTACAATTGATTTACATTGATCTTTCATACAACAGCCTTGAAAAATTCCCTCATTGATTCTAATACTTGATGCATGGATTTATTCCTTTGGACGTCCCATGTGACTAACACAGGATGACAACAGACAGGAGCCGCTAGATTTGGAAATCAATAGAATATCCGTGAGCTTACTAAGAGTGGGGTCATGGTAGAAAAGCACTTCTAAGTTAGATGCGAGGCATTTTGCTGCATTTTCAGAGAACCTTCTAGATTCCCTCTATGTGCAGTGTGGACTGGATTGCAGGCAAGGCAGATTGTCCTCTCCTATCCCACTGAGATGTCATGTTCCCCGAGGGACCTAAGTCAGGAGTTGGCCTGGGACTAAATGTAACCTATTTCCAGATAAAGGGGAAATGGCTTCTTTGAGCTGGGCAGGATTCTACGCTGGCTGCCATGGGTGTTCAGCCTGGGTTGCCTCAGACGGAGAGATCCCCAAAATGCAAGGCTTTTAACGCCAAGATCAAGACATTCCCAGACAAATCAGGGGTTTGGTCCCCATGACTTCTAACGCTGCCTCATGGGGCTAAGGGCTGGGATTTAGCTCAGTTGATAGAGCGCTGTGCTGCAGTCTCTGAGGTCCCGAGTTCAATTCTCAGCACTGCAAAAATGGGAGAAGGACCTGGCAATCCACTCCCAAGGCAATCCCAAAACAGTCAGCCATTGAAAACCCTATGAGGGTCGCTGAGTCGGATACCAACTCGATGCCACCTAACAACAACAACACAACAACATGGGGCTAAGCAGCCTGGTGCTGCAGAACCCCCGAGGGCATCATGGGAGTGGAGCAGACCCCTGAGGGCCGTGCAGACTGACTGGGAGGCCTGTGAACACAGCACAGCTTTGTGTGGCCACAGGCTTTCGAGTTTCCAGACCCGCAAGCCTGCAGCCCGCCCACCGAGGCGCCCACCGCCTTGAGTTACCTTCTCTGCACACCAGGCCGACTCTGAGATTTTGTTCCCCGGCTTCTCCCAGAGCCTCTAGCAATCAGCACTGCAGAGTATTTTTCCTCTTTTTGACAGGATCTCACCCTGGATGCCAGGCCGGCCTCCAACTCCCAATCCCTCGGCCTCCAGGATGCTGGGATTGCAGATGTGCACCGCCATGCCTGGCCTCGCTGGAGGTTTCTCACCACAGATCATCCAGTGTCCGAAGGAAGAAGAATATGATACATCCAGGTACCTCCACTGCGGTGGCAGTTCTTAGTCATCTTCCCCCTGGGTGCACAAGGCAGGCAAATTCTCACGTGTCATCTCCATCTCACAGCCAAAATGTGACGCTTTCCATGCAAGAAACCACATCTTTCTTTCAAGCGAGAGAGGCTGTCCTAGGAATAACCTGAAAATCCTGAGTTTTAATTTTTTAAAACAGCTGAAACATTTGCAAATGCCAGTCATTTATTATTAGTGAGAGATTGCTAGCAACATGAAAGGGCTGGGGTTCAGCTCAGTTGGTAGAACACTGCTCTGAGCTCTCTGAGGCACTGGTTTCAATACCCAGCACTGCAAAAATGGGAGAGGGACATGGCAGCCCACTCATCTCAACCCTGCTCCTCCAAAAAACAATCTTGAAACAACCAGCCATGGACAGCCCTACAAGGGTCACTATGCATTGGACTTGACTGGACGGCACCCAAGAAGAAGAAGAAGTGACATGGCCCATGCTCTTGCTTTTCTAGTATAGAGACTTCCTTGTATAGAGACTTCCTTGAATCACCTCTAGATTAGGAACAAGTCTCTTCTTTGTATAGAGACTTCCCTTAATCACGTCTAGATTAGACACAAGTCTCTTGGGGAAGGAGGATGCCTGTGTGGGGACAGGTGATGGCTGAGACATTAGAAGTGACCAATACATTCCAATTCACCAGCCCAGAGGGAGGCTCAGAGACCACCGTCTCCAGACCCCTCCTGATGACAAGGTCTGGGGCCATGAGGAGTAGTAAGTCACGGACGCCACTCACCACCCGCCCAACAGCTCGCTTCCTGCATGGTCTTTTCCTGGGAGCCTCGGTGCCGGGGGAGGCTTTGATCCTCCCAGCCCACACCCAGACAGGTGGATGCTGAGGATCCAGGTGTCCTGGCCTCTGGTCGTGCAGGACCCAGCCCTGCCCCATCACTCACAGATAAGTGGCTTCAGGAGCAGGTTTACTCACAGCAGGGTGAAGTGAAGACATTCTGGACATTGAGTCAGGAGACCCTAAGCATGGGTCTTAGCTCCTATTTCCGACTTTAATCTCCCCATGTCAGATCTCTCAAAATCTGCATGGCAAAGCCATCATTTTGGCTGGGACATGGGAACAATTGGACCTCTATCTTAGAATATTGTCATAAAGGTTAATGGGGAACTCACGGCTCTGGAAGACTAAATTAATCCAGAATCCCTCCATTGTATGCTAGTTTGTTGTTGTTGTTAGGTGGCGTCTAGTCAGTATCTGACTCATAGCATCCCTCATAGGGTTTTCAATGGCTGACTGTTTTTCTTTGAGATTGCCTTGGGAGTGTATTACCAGGTCCTTCTCCCATTTTTGCGGTGCTGGGAATTGAACTCGAGACGTCAGAGACTGCAGCACAGCGCTCTACCAACTGAGCTAAATCCCAGCCCATTATATGCTAGACAAATACAAAATACTTTTTAAAAAATAGTACAGAACTCACCAAAAAAGGAAAATCTCCAGAAACAAAAGCCCTAAGTGGGTTAGCCCAGCAACAAAACTGTCCTGGCCACGTATGTTCTCCAGAAAAATGTAAGAATGTTCACAGGAACATTTTCTTAACAGCCCCAAACTGGAAGCACCACCTTAAGCACTGGAAGTCCACCTTAAGTAGAATGAGTAAATAGAGATATATTCAAGTAATAGACTATGGTAAACAACTACAAGAGAGAAACTATAGTTACAAGCAAAAGGGCGGACACAGTTTGCAAACAATGTTAAATGAAACAGGACCCAAAGGAGTTTCTATAATCTGAATCTCTTTACATAAATTCAAACACAGAGAAAGACAACTGTCCTATCTGAAACTGGGGTGGTGGACATATAACTGTTTTCATTTGTCAAAACCCATAGAACTTTAGACCACATAGAGTGATAATCGACGTGTATAAAAGTTCCTTTGTTTTGTGTTGTTCAGAATCGGCCATGGTACCAGAGGACCCCAGAATAGAATCAGGTCTGTAACAAATGCATCTGACTGTGTCAGAAATGTGGGCTGAGGGGATGGGAGCTGATCTGGGAGATGTTGGAAAACTGTTTCCACTGAAAACTGTAAGGCTAAAGACAAGAGCCGCACCTAAGGACCGTACCACAGTTGGTAAATTTGTTTCTTACGGGGCACATGTTAACAATTCTGAAACTATATTATGTGTATCCTAGGGTTAAAGAACAGGAGAAGGATGTGGCAATCCACTCCCAAGGCAATTCCAAAAAGCCATCAGCCATTGAAAACCCTATGAGGGTTGCTATGCACGGACGCGACTCAATGGCACCTAACAACAACAACAACGGGGTTGAAGAAATAAATTAATAAATGGCAGGATCCTGCAAGCCAGATTTTTCCTCCCCAGAGAAAGTTCAGAAAAGCAAGGCAGTGGGACTAGAGTGAGTGCTGTGATACTGAGCCAGACAGCATGCGCTCATTTAGCTTAGTAACTACCCAGATGGATAGATACAGAAACGCCGACAAACATGGGTGTGTACCTGGGTTCCTGCCCACGCCTATATCACCTCACTCTGCCCCCTGAGGGCGATGACTTTGCCCAGCTGTGGCAAAATGTGAACATTCTAAGCACATCTGAGGCAGGCTGGGCTAAGCTACGTGGTGGTTGTTGTTGTTAGGTGCTGTTGAATCGTGTCCGACTCATAGCGACCCTCATAGGGTTTTCAATGGCTGACTGTTTCAGGATTGCCTTGGGAGTGGATTGCCAGGTCCTTCTCCCATTTTTGTGGTGCTGGGAATCGAACTCAAGACCTCAGAGACTGCAGAGCAGCGCTCTACCAACTGAGCTAAATCCCAACCCCAAGTTAGGTGGTTAGGTGTAGTGAATGCATGTTCAGCATTCAATATTTTCAATTTATAATGGTATTGTTGAGAGGTAACCCCATGGCACCTCAAGGATCACCTGTACGTGACATTCTGGAAAAAACAAAACTAGAGACAGTAAGCCAAGATCTGTGGGTGCCAGGGAGGTGGGAGAGGAGGAAGCCTGAAAAGGAGAGACACAGGGGGTTTCCTAAGGCCGCGAACGGCTCTATAGGATGCCCTCGCGGTGAGTGAGTGACGCTCTGCATCTGCCAAAACTCTTGGAGCTTCAGGACACAGAGTGAATTTTAACGCATAAACATTGGATTAGAGAAAATGAAGAGGCTGGAGAACCTCACGATGGGAGGCAGAAGGTAACTAAAGAGTCTAATTATATTCCAAATGTGTGAAACAACTCCTGAAGGACTTGGTGGGGCAGGTGCCGAACTAAGTAACCCTGGAAATGACTCTGTGAGACCGAAGGCTTGTGGAGCACCGGACTGCGTCCCATGGGGGCCTGGGCTGTCGAGTCTGAACGCTCTCCATGTCCGCTGAAACTGAACAACTGAGTCAGCGGATGCAGCTGGGGGGACTGAGGTTCCTCTCTGTAGGAAGCGAGGACTGGGATAAGCAGAAGAGGCTGATCGCTCATGCGGTAATGGATTAGCATGGCGGACGGCATTCGTGGTTCCCTTAATGTAAGTACGGAGGTTTACAGATGGAAATGCCTGCAGGTGTGCGTGGATCCAGGGCTGAGTATACACAAAGGTCAGTGGAGAGGACGAGAAGTGGCTACATTCATTCCCCCTCATCCTAGGGGACACGTCCCACGACCCCTCAGTGGATGCCCCAACCCTCTACGAGTACTCTACACACATACCCACCACAGTGTTTAATTTATGCACTAGGCACAATAAGAAACAAATTATCACTGATAGTAAAATAGAACAATTGAAACAACACATCATAATAGAAGGTCTGTGGACGAGCTCTCTCTCCCCGTCTCAAAATCTCCCACGCTCTATGTGTTTATTTATGTTTATTTATTATGTGCAGTGTGGATACGCCAGACAAAGAGATGACTCACCGCCAGGCAGGACAGAGCGGGCTGGCACAAGACTTCAGCATGCTATGAAGATGAATGTCCAGTTCAAAACTCACGAATTGCTTTATTTCTGGATTTTCTATTTAGTATTTTCAGACCATGTAAGGGAAATCAGAGAAAACCAAACCTCAGATTAGGGGGACGACTGCATGTCCCAAGAGCAATGAGCACAGGGCACCCCCAGGCCTGGGTTTCACTACAGTTCCCAAGTAACAGAAACAGGGCTTCGTGGAGAAATTGTTCATTCTGGGACTGTTGTTAGGTGGCGTGCGTCGGGTCTGATGCATAGTGACTCTGTGTCTTTAAGGCTGAGCTGTACCACCATAGAATGCTGCAGGCTTAGAGCTAGCACTTGAGCACAACAGCACTTGACACTACTTGATGGGGTCCAGATAGCAGTTGAGGGATGGAGAAAGGTGGTGGGGTGAAGGGGGTCCTGGAGCCCTGCTTATATAGAGTCCCAGAGGGGGCGCGTACTGAGGTTAGCCAATCAGGGCACATTCCTGACAGGTACAGCAGGTGAACTGTCATACCTACCAGGTAGGGGCAGTTATTTAACTGAGGTGCTAGGGCTGGCCAATCTCTACAGAAAAGAACACTACTTGACACTGTGCCATGCCTGGCACAATTGTCAGTGCTTCTCTGCCATTCATAGGGTTTTCAATGGCTGATTGTTTAGGGTGTGAGCTGCTGGGTCCGTCTCCCAAGCCTACAGCACCCGGTACTCCCAGGCAGTCTCCCATCCAAGGACTAACCAGGCCCGACCCTGCTTAGCTTCCAAGATCTGATGAGATCGGATGCCAGGGTGGCACAGCTATAGACACTTCTAGGGCTAGGGCAGTAAATATGCAAGATGAGCCTGGGGCATCTTGATGTGCCAAAAAGCAAAGAGATGTTCAGAACTAACTAACTAACTAACTAACTAACTAACTAACTCTCTCTCTCTCTCCCTCTCCCTCTCTCCCTCTCCCTCTCTCCCTCTCCTTCTCTCTCTCTCTCTCTCTCTCTCTCTCTCTCTCTCTCTCTCTCTCTCTCTCACACACACACACACACACACACATACACACACAGATGAGAATATGTCAGTGGGACAGAGAAGCCACCTGAGAGAGCTCAGGATGGCCAGAGCTGGGACAATCTTTGTCCCGGAATCAAGTAGTGTTGGCTTAGAGCCCACAGCCTTGCGTCCACGTAGACATAAAGAAGAGGTGAATAAGCAAGTGGTGGGGAAGAGGCCAAGCTCCCCCCAGACTCCCAAATGACGGCCGTAGGTCCTCTACCCTCAGATCGCGGAGCACAGCCTCTCGCTCCTCACGTCTGGGCGAGAAGTTCAGAAACCTCATTCCACAGAGTATGACATTGAAAGTGAAAGGTGAAAAAACCCTGACGCCACAGCAGAGAAACCTGACAGACACTACCTGCAGCGGGAGGACCGAGGCTGCCGCCAGCAGCCCTGTGTGTGGGGACGGCAGAGCCTTTGTGATGGGCAGTGAGAATGACTTTGCCTCACCAGGCTTCCTCCCCAACACACAGCTCGAGTCCAGTTACGAGAAAGGCCTCAGACAAATCCACGTGGAAGGACACTCTGCGGAACCCTCAAGATGGCCAGGCCCAGCCACGTGCCATTGGCTCACCCCTGTCATCCCAGTGACTCGGGAGGCTGAGGCAGGAGGATCATGAGTTTGAGGTCAGAGGCAGCTTGCACAACTTAGACCCTACCTCAAGATAAAAAAACAAAAAGGGGGGTCAGGGGTGCAGCTTAGCAGAGGAGCAATTAATCACTTAGCATGCGCAAGGCCCTGGGTTCAATCCCCAGTACTGAAAAAAAAAAAAAAAAAAAAAGACCATCAGGTTCATCAGAAACAAAGAAAGTCTGAGAAATTGCCACAGCCCAGAGACGCCCAAGGAGACAAGAAGACCAAAGGGAAGCGGGTATCCTAGGGTGGAAGAGAACATTTGGTACAAACTAATAAAATCTGAACACAGAATGGAATTGAATGAACAATAACATATTACTCTTGATGTATACATTGTGGCAAATGTACCATCATGATGCATGGTGTTAGAAACAGCAGGAATTGAGTGTGGGGTATTTGAAAACTCTCTGAGCTGTCCTTGCATATGCATAAATCCAAAACTATTCTACAATAAAAAGTTGACTTTGAAAAATTGAATGCTCCCAGAAAAGTAATTACCATACTAATTGTGAAAAAAAGTTTACAAAGAAAGTAAAAGATATCAATGCCCTTGGGTTAATTGATCTTAAAAAGTGGCAGGCTGGCGAATAAAAGGTTGTGTGGGAAACAAAACTAGACACACGTGCCAAATAGAAAAATTAAACCTTGGCATTTAGCAATGCATCCTTGAGTGCTAAAACGGTATGAGAAATTTGGGAAGTAATTAGCATCAAAGCCAAGGTGGTAAGTACTTTTGGTGGAGAGGGGAATGGAGGACGATTTGCGAGGATGCTGGCTCTGTTGCTTGAGTTGGGTGGTGGTTACCTGGGTGATATATTTGTGACACATTTACAACCAATTTTGAAGCTTTACTTTATTGTTTTGTAAGCTTTTCTATATGTGGGCTACTGTTCATAATAAAGAAAAAAGCCCAAACCTTCAAGAGAATGTGTAAGAATATTTTGTAACTGACAAGAGACAGGAATCCTCAGATTGAAGAACCCTGAAATTGATGAAAGTTCCTTTAAAAAAAGGAAATTCACACCTACATATCTTAAAGACAAAAAAAAAAAAAAAAAAAAAAAAAGCAGCAAATACAGGTTGAGTATCCTTAACCCCAGGGCTGGGATTTAGCTCAGTTGGTAGAGTGCTGCGCTGCAGTCTCCAAGGTCCCGAGTTTGATTCCCAGCACCGCAAAAATGGGAAAAGGACCTGGCAATCCACTCCCAAGGCAATCCAGAAACAGTCAGCCATTGAAAACCCTAGGAGGGTTGCTATGAGTCGGATACCAACTCGACGGCACCTGACAACAACAACAACAACAATCCTTAACCCCAAATCTGAAACCTGACATGCTCTAGAATCTGAAGCTTTTTGAGCATCAATGCGTTCGGGATTTCAGATTTTCAGATTAGGAATGCTCAACGGGTAAAGTCTGTGCACCTGCACCCAAATCCGAAAGACTTTGCAATCTGAAGCCCAGACATTTTGAATAAGGGATCACTCAACATCTGTGACAAAATGTTAACCTTCTATTCAACTGGGATTTGAATTTACAGCTACCATATTTCCCACGCTTTTATGGATGTATGAAGTAGTTTACGATTAGATTTTTTTTGTATGTGTGTGTTCCTGGGGGACTGAACCCAGGACCTGACACAGACTCTGCAAGCGCTCCACCACTGAGCTGCGCCTCCAGCCCCTTTTTCCTTTTGCATCTAGAGACAGAGTCTTGCTAAGTTACTCAGGCTGCCTCTGGCCTCAACCATTCAGTCCTCCTGACTCCGCCTCCCAAGTCGCCGGGGTTACAGGTGTGCACCACCTTGCCCAGCTAACGAGATTTCTTTTTTAATTTAAAAGAGCCAGTCAGATAATGTAGAAACATCCACAAAAGGTGTATTAGGATAGCGCATTATAGTGCTAACCTCAAAGAAGAAGTGCAACAGACCAGGCAGTGACCCCAGGGTACCTCCTGGGGGCTGGAGAGCTTCGTGGCTTGAGCTAACCAGTGCATAGATGCACACAAAACTTATCCAGCAGCATACTTAGGGTAAACGCACTTTGTGTTGTTGGGGATTTTTAAAGCACCCCATAAATAGAGACCCTCTAACCAGCATGAGGGGCTAACACTCAGGCTACATTCTACTCACTCCTTTATCCCCCCTCCCATTGAGTAAGCAAAGATGGCCCCTGACCAGCCTGACCAGCCTCAACCACCTCAATTTTGATTGGCTACCCCTAGCACTTCAGTTAAATAACTGCCCCTACCTGGCAGTTGGGCTGGGATTTAGCTCAGTTGGTAGAGCGCTGCGCTGCATTCTCTGAGGTCCCGAGTTCAATTCCCAGCACCGCAAAAATGGGAGAAGGTCCTGGAAATCCACTCCTAAGGCAATCCCGAAACAATCTGCCATTGAAAACCCTATGAGGGTCGCTATGAGTCGGACTCGACTCGACGGCACCTAACAACAACAACAACAACAACCTGGCAGTTATGACAGTTTACCTGCTGTACCTGTCAGGAATGTGCCCTGATTGGCTAATCCCGGTACACGCCCCCTCCCAGGAATGTATATTAGCAAGCTCCTGGACTCCACCTTGACCCTCTTGTTTTCACCTGCTACTGGACCCCATCACCTTGACCCAACGCTCCTCCATCCTGTGGAAGACCACCTAGCAAGCTGACTCGTAAAGACCAGGGGCCCCGAAGCGCAGAAGGCTACAAGCAAGCCACAAAGAGCCTCCTGGTTCCTCTCACCCTTGGGAAGGAGGGAGGCAGAGAAGGCGAGCTGTGAGAGTCAAGACCACTGGACCTCCAGCCCAGTGGAACACCAGCTGCTTGTAGCTGTGCCTTTAAGGCTGAGCTGTTCCACCAGTGAGCCTGCAGCATTCTATGCTGCAGTCTCTGAGCTAGCACTTGAGCACTTGGCAGGGGCTGCTTGCTGGTTGCACCCCACTTGGGGAGCAACCCAATAAACCTTCCCTCTCCTGTTTCCTGCAGAAGGTCTCCCGAGGTCCTTCTTTGGCGCCTCCAGCCACCACACCAAGCTGGTCCAGTGGGTCCCTGATACCCACTCGGTGTCAGGGCAAGGCTCTGACCTCTGCCGGGCCTGAGCTGAACCCCGACAGTGTGCTTTCCATGTGTGTGTTAAACATTGATAAAAAAGCTTAAAGATGACTCCAGGCAGTGCCCGTGGCAGAGCCCAGTACAGAGCTGATGTTTACACAGTATCTGTGTGCCCTGCCCTGTCAGTGTTGGAGGGGATTTCTTCTTGCAATAAACAAAGACCAATGGTACTTGGTGAAAAGCAAGTCTATCAGAGGACATGGGGAGAATCAGAGTCCACAGGAAGGACACTGTGCCGGACCCTCCCCACCCCTCCTTGCTGCTCCTCTCTGTCTACCCCCTCCACACCCTCCCAGATGCCTGGCTTCTCTGCTCCTCAGACCATGGGACAGAACACAGGCCTCTATAACTACTAGCTTCAGTTCTATCTTACATTGTTGTTGTTGTTAGGTGCCATCGAGTTGGTATCCAACTCATAGTGACCTTGCGTACAAAAGATGAAACACTATTGCCAGTGCTTCTCTGCTGTTCATAGGGTTTTCAATGGTGGATTGTTTTTTGGGAGTGGGTTGCCGGGTCCTTCTCCCAAGCCTACAGCACCTGGTGTTCCCAGGAGGTCTCCCATCCAAGTACTAACCACGCCTGACCCTGCTTAGCTTCCGAGATCTGACAGGATCAGAAGCCACAGGGCTACGGCTGCAGTGTTCGTCTCACATAAGGTAGTCAAAAGCAGGATGGGTGCCTTCCAAATTCCTGGGGAAGGGGCCTCACACCAGTGGCCAAACCTGAACTCACAGTTACCGGGTCCGGGCACCTGGCAGCAAGCGTCGGTCCTTGTACACAGTGTATAGAAGAATTTATACTCGGCCCAGAAGTTATAGTAGAGAGCACAGACCAAGTTTATTAAGAGATAGTACATCCTAAGGAATAATTCTCCAGTATGGCTGGCTAAGGAGTCACACATGTCTAGCACAGGGCTTCCATCCAATATGGCTGGCTAAGGAGTCACACCTGTCTAGCACAGGGCTTCCATCCAGTATGGCTGGCTAAGCAGCTGGTCAGAGTGCTCTTCCTCCATTTGCCTGCTACTATCTAAGCTCACTTACCTAACATAACCATGCTAACCAGGACAGTAGCTGGTACAAGTGGGTCAAGGACAAATCAGTGGTGGTCAGGGTGTCAATACAGGCTCAGACAAAATGGCGGCTATGGGTATGGGGAATTGTGGGGGAAGGTGGGCAAAGGTCCACCAGGTGCCCTCTGTCCCGTGGCAACGGCCTGCACACTTGGTGCACTACGAGGATCCCTGAGGTCTGGACAGCATTTTCTGTGTCACAAGCCAGCTACACATTCCTCACTACATTCTACGTGTTTGGGGATTTTGATGCTAAGCTCAGTCTTCAGGTGAGAAGATGGGTCCCCGAGAGACACATCACCTGCTCAGGTTCACACAGTGAGTCAGTGACTCGGCCACCATGGTGTGGTCCCAGGCCTGGGCATCTCTGCCTGCCCCACCCTTGTGAAAAGCCACCACTGAGCTGGCTGGAGGGGATGCCAGGGGCCTGGACTGTGGTCTCCGCACACAGCCCCCCACCCTGGCCATTCAACTGCAAAACCCTTTGCCCAAATACAAAGTGGCCACTTTAAAGATGCCCGCCCACTGCCAGTTCACAGATACCTCCTCAGCCTCATCCACTCTGCAACTCTTTGGTCGAGGGCAAAGGTCTTGACGCCCAGTTGCAAGATCATGAGAAATGCCAAGCGCATGTGGAATGGCAGAGAGAGGCGAGAGGCCCTGCGCTAGTCTGCTGGCGTCGGTCTCTGCCGCTGCCTGCCCCTCTCCGTCCTAAGAAGGCTCCACCCTCTGGACCCTCTGAATGACCTGTCCCAATTCACAATGCGACTGCATCTCACAACCACTCCAGGAGGGCTAGCACAAGGCCAGGACACAGGGGCTCCTAAGGGTTCACAGGCCAGCTGAGATTCCAACCCAAGGCTCCTGACCTCTGCCCCATGCTCTGCCCTCTGCTCTGTCCTGTTCCTTGTGCACGAGAGACAACCAGAGAAGCAGGACAAAACTGTACACAGAAGAAGTGATTGGCATTTCAGTAGCCATGAGAATTAAGTAACAGTTTTTATGTCCTATAGAGAAATGGATCTTTTAGGAAATCACAAATACCTCCCCACCTCAATCCGTTTTCCCAACTTCTCTTAAACCTACAAAGCAAGGCTCCACAATCTTTTCTGCTTCGAAAAGAAGCTCAGAGCAAGAAAGGAAAAGGGGCAGAGTCCAACACTTTTAGGCTGGAAATTATAAACTTTTTATGAAGGCAGATTCTGCTTTTATCATTAGCATGCAATGAATTATTCGCAGCTTTTCAATGCCTTGGTGATTGTCTCACCGAAGAATCTCATTAAACATTGCCGGACACCTTTGATCATTTTTAATAAGAGTGATAACTTGGAATATTCTTGCATTTCTCAGTGGAGGGTGCAAACCTGAAGCATTAAGACAGATAAGTAAGGGCAGGTGGAAATCTCCTGGGAAAGGCGTCCATCTGGGGTGTCTTAGCTTTGTTCTTCCCAGCAGGCCCTCTGTGGGTTAGGGAAAAGGTTCGCCCACCAAGTCGGAGGTCTGTGTTACCCGTGGCTTGAATTCCTGCCCCACCCCTTCCTGGCTGCAAGGCTATGGGCACACTCTTAACCTCCTTCATCATCTGTCTGTCACTGTGTCGTTATAAGTAATGGTAAGAGGATGAACCCCAAGGCTCAAACACAGAAGAGGTTCCTACAATACCAAATTCTGTTATTACTAGCCAAGACTATGTACCTATATTTTTATTCAGAGCTCAGAGTTTTGCAACTTTATTGAAGTTCTTATACGAGCCATTGCTGGAATGTCACAGCCCCTTTGGATAAAGATTCCTCTCTGTTATTGCACATTAGTATATATGAATAACATATACGCAGCTCTTCCTAAATGCCAGGGACCATACTAAGGTTTTCACAATGGAGTGTCTCATTTAATACTTGTGACAAGTCCAAGTAGTAGGAGCTATTATACCCATTCTCCAGATAGGGAAAAGAAGATCAGAGAGGCTATCTAACTTGTCCGAAGTCACTCAGGTGAGAGCAGCGGAGCTGGACTTTAACCCAACACCACCGATCTATGGTACCCCTATGTTCCTCGACCTTTCCTCATTGATCTTCAGGAGGTCAAAGTCAGCCTTCTAAAAGCAGAGAAATGAGAGCCTGGGATCCACTCTATTCTATCTCCAAGCTTTTCTCACATGAACCCAAGAAGATTCAAGCTATCCTAGTGGGCTGTCCAGACAACACCCAGTCCTCACAGGCTGCTCCTAAACCCTCGTTGTGAGACAGACTATATTTTCCATGAAAAACCCATCAACATCTCCAATATTCCCGACTCTTCTATCTGATTTTGATACTCATGCCTCTCAGAGATGAGGTCTGTTTTCTCTCCCCTAAATCCAGGAGGGTTTGTTGCTAGGTGACTTCCGAGTGTTGGTCATACGAGACAATATAACTTCCACCTGATCCTTCTGAGATGCTCATTCTTGGAACCTCTTACCATGCTAGGAGGAAGAGAACACTCTGCGGTATTCAGAGGAGAGCCTCACAGGGCCAGGAGATGAGACCCCACCCCACTCTCAGACCCAGCTAAGATCTTAGCCAGCAGCTCTGTGAGTGAGGGGGCCATACTGGAAATGGATCTCCACCTCGGACAACCAACCGAGCTGATGCCACACGGAGCCTCCATGGGCCTGGCCCACCGAACTCTGTCTAAATCTCAGATATGTGAGCAAAATAAACACTGTTTTAGGCTATAATGTTTGGGGGCAGTTTGTTATGCAACAGAAGATATACTGAAACAAACTCTGATGCTTTTTTGTTTTCCAATTCCATATATTCAACTACCTCCTGCACATGTTCCTTGAATATCCCCAAATCATTTCAGACTTAATGGGTTTAGGGAGTCCCACTTCCACTTTGGATACAGAAATCACCCTGGAAATGCCATTACCATCCTCGCTATGAGAGAAAAGCCAGATCATCTACAAAATCACAACTTTGCTCAAGCCAATCAGGAAGCTGAGCTTACAAGGAAGCCACGGGAGTGGAACCCTACAGAATGGCAAACCCTCGGCGAGGTGATGGGCCGTGTGAAATGATTCACCTTTGGCAAAACACGGGGGAAAGATGTGGCCACCACAAAGGTAGGTAAGAAAGAAATCAGCTAAAACTGTAATGCAGCCATAAAGGCTGACCGTAGGCTAACACCATAGCACAGAGAATGGAGAGCCCAGATACCAAGGGAGCTTACACTCCCTTACCGGCTGCTGTCCGGGAGTTTCAGCTGTGTGCTCGTGAGAAAGACCCCAAACGGCAGGAGCCTGGGCAGCTCACTTGGTGGACAGGTACGCACACCTGCTGCCATGAGCCGGTGTGTCAGTAGTCAGCCTTCTGTCACTGTGATGAAATACCCGAGCTCATCAGCTTGTAAGGAGGAGAGGTTTGCCTTGCCTCGCAGTTTCAGAGCTTTCAGTCCATCCAGTTGACTATGGACCACTTATCATTAAGAGACAGAATAGTCCATAGAAGAAGATTCAGAGATGATACTGATGTTGGAAATATCAGACTGGGACTTTCAGAGAACTGTGATTAATATTTTCTCTCATTGCTTTTGGGCCTGTGGAAAGTCTGAGCATCATGGCAGGGAGCAGGAGGTGGCACAGAGCTGCTCACTTCCTGGCAACTGCGAAGTAAAAGATAAGGAAGAGGGGAGACCAGAGTCCTAGCATCCCCATCAGAGCTACGCCCCTAAAGATCTACCTTCCTTCCACCAGACTCCACCTCCTAAAGGCTCCACTCCTCTCCATAGCACCACAGCCTGGAGTGGAGGCCTTTGACACACAAATTTTGGAGGGGCGTTTAAGACCAAACTATAGCAATTACAGACACAAAACTCCTCTTATTTCCTCAGACATTTCTCTCCCAAAGCAAAATCCTTGCAACCCTGGGAGGGAGATTAAGAAATACTCCTCTTTCCAGGGCTTCAGCACAGACATTTGGTTTGGGGAGAGGTGGAAGCTAAACCCTCTGACTCTGAGGTGGAGGCAGAAGCAAAGCTCTCTGTCCTTGGGCAGGGGGCGGGAAGCGCTCTCATTCTGAGGCTCTTGCTGTAATGCATAGGTCTGCAACTACTCGGAGAGGAATGGGCCCCACGCCGGCCACAGAAATGAGGAGAGATTTGGCTGGCACAGAGGAGAGAAGTAAGACTGTTGGTAAAGGGCCATCCTTGGGGTCCAAGTGCACATGGTCTGCCTGAAGCCAAAGATGGGAGAGGAGAAGGGAGAAAAGCACCTGTGCCATCCTGGGCCTCATCCTGGGCACTGCAGCAGCAGCCACTTCTGGAGCAGGTGAGAGGGCACAGACAGTCTCCTATGGCACAGGTGTGCAGGGTCTGCTGAAAGCCAGGGGTGAAGCAAGAAGACCAAGGAAACCCTGTCGGTACTTATGGCCCAACTCTAAACACAGGACAATATCAGACCATCTCCGCAGGAAGCAGGAACTGAGACCGTGTGGTCCTCTGATGGGAAGGATTGCAGCAGAAAACCTCAATCCAGCCCAGCTCTTCATTAGATCAACTCAGCTCCAATGCTGAGAACCTGGTAAAGAAGAAGTGGATTCATGGACTGCAGCTTCTGCTGTAGTTCTACACATATCTGACGAACAATAAAAATTGTAACACACACAAGGAAAGAAGAAATGAACCACTTAGCATCAAGAGATAGAATAGTCCATAGAAGAAGATTCAGAGATGATACTGACGTTGGAAATATCAGACTGGGACTTTCAGAGAACTGTGATTAATATGATAAGGCATCTAGTGGAGAAATGTAGAAACATACATGAACTTAGGGAAAATTTCAACAGGGAAATAGAAACTTTCAAAATGAAACTTAAAATGCTATAGATATAAAAAATACGGTGTTAGAAATAAAGGATTCCTTTTCTGTGTGTATTAGTATAGGGGATGCGGCAGAAGGAGACCTGGGGAACTTGAATCCAAGCCAATAGAAATTATACAAAATAAGTTCACAGTGAGAAACCAAAGAGCTCAGCCAAGAGCTGAGGAATGGTGTGTAATAGTCTAGCATATATGTAACTGAAGTCTAAGAAGGCAGAAAGAGAAAATGGGGAAGAAATATTTGAAAGGATAATGGCTAAGAATTTTCCTAAAATTAACAAAAGATATCAAACCGTAGATCCACAGTGAATTAGAATTCAAAGTATCTCAAGCAGAATAAATTACAATACACAGTCAACATACACACTCACCCCTAGACAGGACCTCATCCAATGCTTAAAAACTAAAAAGCAAAGACAAAAAGAAAGTCTTGAAGGTAGTTAGAGAGAAGAAGAAAATGATCTTCAGGAAAACACGCATAAAAATCCAGCAGATTTTTTTTTGGGGAAAAGAAATCATATAAACCAGAAGAAAATGGAGTGATACTTACAAGGAAATAAAAGAAAGAAATGATCAATTGAGAATTCTATGCCAAGGAAAAATACCTTTTAGAAATTAAGGTTAAAATCGGGGTTTTTCAGACAAGCAGGCTGAAAGAATGCATTGCTAGTAGATTGCTCTACAAGGGATAGTAAGAAAATTTTTCAGAAAGGTAATAGCAGTTGGGAATTTGGATCTATACAAAGAAATGAAGTATACTAAGAAGTATGAAAACGTGGGTAACTATAATAGACATTTTAAAACGGATTTTTAAAATTTCTTAAAAATACAAGGGAGTATCTGAGGCAAATGCCCGCAGCCGTAGCACTGTAGCATTTGACCCCATCAGGGAAGCTAAGCAGGTTGGGCCTGGTTAGTACTTGGATGGGAGACCGCCTGGGAACACCAGGTGCTGTAGGCTTGGGAGAAGGACCCAGCAACCCACTCCCAAAAAACAATCCGCCATTGAAAACCCTGTGAATAGCAGAGAAGCACTGACAATAGCATTTCACCTGTTGTATGTAGGGTCACTATGAGTTGGATGATGACTCCACAGCACCTAACAACAACAACAACAACATCTGAGGCAAGAAAAAGTAATAATGCATTTGGTGTTCAGAGCATAGATATGTAGACATAAAGCACACACCAGCTACCGTACCAGAAGCAGGAGCAAGGGATGCACATATAGTGTCCTAAGTTCCTTACCCTGTACAGGAAGAAGCAGGATAGTATATGAAGGAAGACCGTGATAAGTTAAAAGTATGTATTATACCCCCTTACAGCAATTATTAAAATGTAAGAAAGAGATGTAAAAATAAACTAATAATTGAGATAAGAACGAATTGGGAAAACTAACTGGTCCACAAGAAGGCAGGAAAAGAGAATGAAGCTCACAAACGACAGATGTAGCCAATAGTGAATGGCCGGCCAGCTGAATGACAAGGAGCCTACGTTCCCCTCAGCCTCACTTCCTCGCCAGCCGGGTGCCGGGTAGAAGAGAGAGGGCAGCCTCCTTATGGAACCCGGCCACTTCCGTCAGCACCCAGCATTCCGTGAACTGTTTCTGAAGTGCCAAGGCCACGGCTCAGCAAGAGTGGACCTTCCCTCATCTGTTATCTCACAGCCACACGGCTTTGCGAGATCTAAAACATCTTTACAAAAGGCTATCGATGGTATCAAAGGTTACCCGAAGATAGAGCTGCTTAGCAAGTGAAGCGTCCACTGGGAATCCCGCACATGCAAGCTCTCCGCCTCCTTCATGTCTGGCTGCCCAGAGCCCCCACGTGCTTGCTTTTGGGCTGAAGTAGAATCTTAAATGCAAGACAGTTTTAGGATAAAACCAGGGGGGATTTTTAAAGTAAAAGAAGAAGAAAAGCAGCTAACATATTAATGTTGTTGTTAGGTGCTGTCCAGTTGGTATCTGATTCATAGTGACTCTGTGTACAACAAGCAAAACACTATTGTCAGTGCTTCTATGCTGTTCATAGGGTTTTCAATGGCAGATTGATTTTTGGGAGTGGGTGGCCAGGTCCATCTCCCAAGCCGACAGCACCTGGTGTTCCCAGCCGGTCTCCCATCCAAGTACTAACCAGGCCCGACCCTGCTTAGTTTCCGAGATCTGACAGGATCGGATGCCACCGAGCTACGGCTGCAGGCTTAACATATTAATAGTTGAATTAAATATAAATGGCCTAAGCCACCAATTTAAAAAATAGAAATGTCATATTTGATTAACAAAAGCCATGACCCAACTCTCTGCTACCTACAAAAAACACACTTTATATAAAGTCATAGGCAGATTATAAAGAAAAGGATGGGAAATGATACATCACACGAAAACAGAAGAATGGAGTGTCTATGTCAATATCAAAGTAAGTAGACCTCAGGACAAAGTGTATTACCAGAGAGGAAGCCAGAGTAGTCAAGAAGCATAGCAATCCGTAAAGAGTATGCACTTAACAACAGAACTTCAAACTCAGTAAAGCAAAAATTGATAGAAATGTAAAGAAAACTAGAAAAATCCACAATTAGAATCAAGCTTCAGCATTCTCTTGGTAATCAATACAACATGCAGACAGAAAATCAGTAAAGACATAAACAACCTGAGCAACAGAATCAGAGAGCATGAACCTAAATTCTCTCCCAGAAACTAGAGGAAAGGAAAGAATTTCCAACTCATTTTATGAAGTCAGCATTACCCTGATACCTAAGTCAAAGAAATTACAAGATAAGGAACTGATAGAACAATGACTTTTGTGTATGAGCATGCAAAAATCTTTAATGCAATATTAGCAAACCAAATGAAAATATGTTAAAATGATAATGTGACGCATCAAGTGGGGATTATACCAGGAATTCAAGGCTGATTCAAGACTCAACCAATGTAAAACAAGATAACAACCGACCAAAAAAGGAAAAGGCATATGATCATCTCCATAGATGCTCAGATGTATCTGGCAATATCCATTTAGGATATTTTAAAAACCTACCACAAGGGCTGAAGTGTAGCTAGGTGGTAGAGTTGGTACTTAGCTTGCTTTATGACTTGGGTTCAATTCCCAGAACAAAACAAAAACAAAAACATGGCAGATTGATTTTTGCAAGTGGGTCGCCAGGTCCTTCTCCCAAGCCTACAGCACCTGGTGTTCCCAAGCGGTCTCCCAACCAAGTACTAACCAGGCTGGACCCAGCGTAGCTTCTAAGATCAGACAGGATCGTACATACCTGGGTGGTACCAAAGCCTCTGCGACCTGGCACCTGAGCCCCTTCTTATGTCACTCTCCCTGCACACCCTCCGTCCTGCCTTCATAAATGGCCTCCTTCCATGACACTCCCTTCCTTTACTCCCCTGACCTGAAGTGCCCTCATTCACGCCACACTCCAGGTGATGGGTGATGGGGAGGAGGAAGGACCTGCTAGTAAGAGAGCCTGCTCGGGAGCAGACCTCCTGGGTTTGACCCAGACCCGACCACCAATGTGCCATTTAACTTTAGAAATGCTTATTTGATGTTTCTGTGCCTTAGTTTCCTCATCTCTAAGATAGGGATGGGGCTGGGATTTAGCTCAGTTGGTAGAGTGCCGCTCTGCAGTCTCTAAGGTCCCGAGTTTGATTCCCAGCACTGCAAAATGGGAGAAGGGCATGGCAATGCACTCCCAAGGCAATCCCGAAACAATCTGCCATTGAAAACCCTATGAGGGTTGCTATGAGTCAGACACGACTTGACGGCACCTAACAACAAGATAGGGATATTATATGAGGTGCTGTGGCACATGCCTATAATCCCAGAGACTCAGGATGCTGAGACAGGAGGATCAGGAGTTCAAGGCCAGAGGCAGCCTGTGTAAAGTAGTGAGACCCTGACTCAAAAATGAAAATTAAAATGGGCTATGGCATAGCCCAGAGGTAGAATACTGGCAAACTATGTATGAAGCCATGTGTTCAAGCCCCAAGTAACCAAAAAATGAAATAAAACAGTGATATTAAGCTACCCAATACTTATGGTCCCCCATGTGTCCTTCAGCTTATCATACTAGGGGGGAACTTGTGTGTTGCTGGGATGCTAAGAGCTATGCGGCCGGTATTTCAGATACCAGCAGGACCACCCATGGTGGACAGATTTCAGCTGAGCTTCCAGACTAAGACAGACTAGGGAGAAGGACCTGACAATGCACTGCTGAAACAATTAGCCCTTGAAAACCCTGTGAATAGCAGAGAAGCACTGCCAGGTAGAGTGCTGGAAAAGGAGCCCCCAGGCTGGAAGGCATTCAAGAAACAGCTGGGGAAGAGTTGTCTCCTCAAAGTAGAGTTGACCTTAATAATGGAAATGGAGTAAAGCCCCTGGAACCTCCTTTTGCTGAAGTGACACAACTCAAAAAGAGAAGAAACACAGTGACTGTGACAATGGGCTCAAACACAAAAAGATCACGTGCATGGCACAGTGTCAGGTAGTGTTTCCTATACGTAGAAGAGTCAGATTCGACTCAAGGAACTTAACAACAACAGTGATGACATAGTTATGGTGACTGTTCTTGCTGGCTTGCCCTAATGACCTTGTTCCCTTTTCACTCCCAAAGCTATCCTGGTTTGGACGATAAATATGTGGTTTCTCTATTTATAAGATTAACTGAGTTAATATGAAAACTTCATGATATACATTAAGTGCTGTGTGTTTCAGAAAAAAATTAGTCCAGTGAATGGAGGGGTTGAGGGAAGGAAAGAGGAAGGAGAAGGGAAAAGGGGGACGGGGTTGCCCAGGAAGGGGAAGAAGGAAGAGGGAGGAAGGCAGGCTGCACTGTGCTTACAAATCTCCCACCTCAGACCCACCACCCAGGAAGAAGCTGGCCCTGCCTTCCCACTGCAGAGAAGGACAACTGGGCTCCTGAGTGTCCAGGGCAGGCCAGGCCGAGGCCCCGCGCTGGGTGTCAGGAAGGCCTGATATCCATTAGGAAGTCACTTTTCTGCCACAGTTGGACCTGTTAGAAAAGGTGCTGTAGGCTGTCAGGCACGTGACCTGTCCCTGGCCCACGTCCATGGGGCTCGGGGGGCTGGGGAAACCACTTCCAGGCTCCCATCCCTCCTCGGGATTCGTCTTCCCCAACCTCGTATGATCACGTCACTGTTTCACCCAAAGGACATCGACAGCTTCTCACTGCCAATGGATGAAGTCCAAAGTCCTTACACTCATGGGTCTCAAACTTCTGTGGGCATCAGGATTACCAGGAGACCTTGTCAATTAAAAATCTGAGGAACTCCACCCCCAGATTTTTTGATCCTGTAAATATGTGATGTTGTTGTTGTTCGGTGCCATCTAGTCCGTTCCACTCATAGCGACCCTCATAGGGTTTTCAAGGGCTGCTTGTTTCGGGATGGTGTAAGTATTCGATAGGGTCCAAGAACTTGGATGTCTAACAAATCTCCAACGGATGTTGATGCTCTTAGTGCAGAAACCATACGAGGACCACTAATCGTGACACTAGTGCAGAAACCATATGAGGACCACTAATCGTGACACTAGTGCAGAAACCATACGAGGACCACTAATCATGACACTAGTGCAGAAACCATACGAGGACCACTAATCGTGACACTAGTGCAGAAACCATACGAGGACCACTAATCGTGACACTAGTGCAGAAACCATACGAGGACCACTAATCGTGACACTAGTGCAGAAACCATACGAGGACCACTAATCGTGACACTAGTGCAGAAACCATACGAGGACCACTAATCGTGACAC